>JAULBS010085257.1:0-18336 GCA_032355785.1 Symmetromphalus regularis | reverse complement strand
CCGGTGCCCTAGTCTTAGGACACTGGACCTGGGGGAGGCGGGTCCGAACCAAATTGGATGTGGACCCGTATAAAAAATACTTCACCTCACCTCAATATAACTTTTATAAAACCCGTAACTTGCCCGTGGACAAGTAAAGAAGTTTAAAAAAAAAAGATTTTTTTTTTCTTTAGTACTTAACTTACGCTAGGAAAAATGTTATGGATCGCTTTTATTTATTTATTAAAATTGTTTTGACTAGTAAGTGAATAACTCCTACTCAAGAAAATAACGAAAGATCTATAGCGTCTTAATTAATACTGGTATGAAACCATCAGTAGTATTAGAGTTGTCGCCCTTATGAAAAGTTATTTTTGTAATGGGTCAGTTCAATCGATTACAAGTTTTTTTGCCGGCAGCGGCAAATTTTCTGAAAAAAGAAAGGGAAACTTGGGCAAATTTTCTGAAAAAAGAAAGGGAAACTTGGTAAATGAGACAATAGTAGCAAAGAATAAACAATATGATGATAAGCGGGAACGTAAATTCGTACTGATTTGGAAGGTGAAATGTCCATGGGTCGTTTACGATCACGAGGGTAATTACGTCATAATGCGTTGAATGTTCTGTTTGCTGTAAATTTCTGACCATTAATGCAAAAAATCGCAAACATTAGTTTGTTGATGGTTGTCCATATTTTAGAACTGATTACTCAAAGAGTCGTGATGTTTTCTAGTGTGCATTCAGAATGCGAATCGTACAATAGATCAGCAAATAAAACAAAAACCGGATCTCATTCCATTAGCGATGGTCAACGTTATAGGTGCTATTTTAAAAGGGTTGAAAACACTGGATGATCCGACTCTTAAAAAACTTGATCGACTTTTTATAACTGCATTTCATAATGCATATGTAGCCCAAAATGGACGGGCTGCGTATTGATTATTGGTTGGCATCTCGTCCGATGTGGGCCATATACACGCTACAGAGCAAAGCCCTGCAATTTTCTGGCTACAAACGCTTCAGTTTCCGACCAAAACATTACAAGAAATATATGGATATACAATAAAATTGCCAACTTACGTGCTTATTACATCCCTTTTCACAATAAATCCCACAGTATCCACTGATTTCGCCTTAAACTGCTGACGGATTTGGAAAAAATGGCGGTCGAACAAATACGTCACAGATACGAAACAGTCAGGAGATGGAAGGGGAGGAATGGGAAATGAAGGTAGAAATTGTTGGCAGGTTGGAAGAATGGCTGTGCGTGTCGTAAATAAAAATAGTAATATATTACATTGTGACTGGTTTATTTTATAGCGAATGAACTGGAAGTTTCGTATTTGTTCAACCGCCATGTTGTTTTTAATGTGTCAGCGGTTGGAGGCGAAATTAGTGGATACTGTGGGATTTACTGTGAAAAAGGATGTAATAAGCGCGTAAGTTGGCAATTTTATTGTATATCTAGATATTTTTTGATCGGAAACTGAAGCATTTGTTGCCAGAAAATTGCACCATTACATTGTATGGGTCGCCAGCGGAATTTAATGCAATAACCAATAATCAATAAGCATTAAGTTCCTGAACTAAATGCATATAGAGGGAAACCATTATCAGATTTTGAAACTGATCTTGATTTTCTCAAGAGTTGGTGTTGATATCGGTAGTAAATAACGTAATCGGAAAGCAGTGAATGATTTTATAAAAGGAATTCCAATTTCATTACGGAAAGAATTTATTCTACACTTCAAAAAATCCATTTTTATTTCTATATTCACAGGGGTCGAATTTCAAATTTTTCTAGGGCATGGCGAATGTTGATTTGGTTTATTAAAAAAAATTGGTGGACCAAGGAAGGTTGGAAGGACAACAAGGCAAACTTTCCTTCAAAAGAGGGCACGAAGGCAACTTCCCAAGTTTTCTCAGACAAAAATGATTGTTTTTACACTTTTTATTGGACAAGGAAAGAAATGTATGCAACATGGAATGTACGTGGTGGGCACTGCAGCATTTGTCTTGGCAGTCGACAACATCAGATTTTCGAGGGCACTGCTGCAAATAAGAGGGGCAACCACGGCATTTGCCTCCAGTGCCGTGGTGAAATTCAAACCATGCTACTGGCAGTAGCTAGTGGAAATTTCTCTATTAGCATTATGACAGTCTTGGTTCGAATCCCCTCAGACAACAAGATTTTTTTTTACACTTGAGTCAACATAAGGACCTGGTGTGTTGTAACATAAAAACAAAGTTAATTCCCAGTTAAAATCTGTAATTTTAAGCTCAAATGCCCACAACTCTGTGATGTAGTAAGATTATAGTAATTTATAAATTGCTCCTATGGAAAATGGCTAGTGAGAATTTCCCTATTAGCTAAGTTGGTAGGGTGCTTGACTCTCAAAATGAGTCCCAGTTCAATTTATTTTCAACAATATTAATGGAAGAAAAATTACAAACGAAGGTGTTACATGATGAAAATATATGCTAGGGAGAACAGAATACCATGGCAATCATAAAGGCACTGCTGATATTTTAGCAGTAAACTACAAGACATGTGTCATCTGTTTTCAAACATTTTACAACTCACCAGTCTCTTCGCATTCGCTTGTGAGGTGGACTTATGTCATGCCGTCCAGGGCTAAACCTATCCCTTCGACGCGAGTCATAGTCACGGCCATACGATTCTCGTCTGTTGTCCCGGTTACCACGGTTGCTCCACATCTCACGTGATCGTCCTCCTGATCCCCGTCTGGAACAGACAGATGCCAACCAAATAATTTTTTACACAATTATAAATAATTTTGTAACTAGCAATATGTGTTTTCCACCATTATAAATAAGTACATTTATTTTATAACCAACTTAATATATTTATTTGAACAAGGGAAACTGGCCAATAATTGTCATTTGACTGTGCAGACTGAAAAGAAAGAAATGATTGTTTTGGGTGCAAGAAATTCAATGTTGGTTTACAGATATTTATAAATAATGTTGGATGTGCAATAAAAAATAAATATATTCAGTAAAAAAGTCTAACATGTTCATTAATCACCAGCTGTTAGATGTCAAAAACATGAAGTAATCGTAACACATGGTTGACAGAAGCAACCTATTACCGACACTTAGGCTGTACTTTTAGCAGCAATGGGGCTTTTATGTGCACCTTTCCATGTACCACTGGCTGGAATAAGATTATGGAAGAACAAATAATTCTTAATAAAATAAATAAGAACATGAATTTTTATCAGGATGTGTTTTTCTTAACCTGACATATTTCTTTTGGCCTGCCTTTTCAAAAAACAGTAGCAGGCCATATTTTGACAAGCTCACTGAATTAAAGTAAACTAACCTGTCGTGATCCCATGATGATTCACGTCTTCGATCATCTCTTCTTTCGTAATCATTTCTCTCTCGGCGGAACTTGTCTCGACCCTTTCGTCTATCATATTCTTCATCACTGTCTGCCATCATCAATTACTAGAAAAGAAAAGACATACATTTTCAGTCCCCCCTGAATTCCACAATTCCAAGGACGATGAAAAATTTGCATCACCGCACAGAATTCTCGTACGTCACGGAAAATAAATTTGCATGCAGAAAACTTGCAGAATTTGTCATTTTACGCTTTCGATTTTTTTTTTAAATCGCTTCACAATGAATATAAACGTCACATTTTGGAAAAAATAAATTGAAGCACTGAGTTAGAAAGTAACTGTCTAAGCAGAACAAATTGAACACGCTAGTGGTGACACATTCAGGAGGGCAGGCACTCCCATTCACATGCTAGACTGGTTTTAGTGCTGCCCGACAAATGTTTGCGTGTACTCGCCACCCTGAACACGCCTTGGGTTACGGAGTGGTTGTTAGTTGTTTAGGTTACGGAAGCTGCAGAATACTCGTTGGAAGTAAATTATACAAGTTTCAAGAATATGGAATTGGTTTCTCTCATTTTATCCTATTTAATATATAACAATGATATTAGTATGTATAAATAGTTTTGAGGAATTACTTAAGAACCCATTGTTAAAAGGGTGACACTAAGCAATTATATTTTAATTATTTAGTAATCATAAAATCAGAATAACATAATTTATCTTCATATTCTTTTGATTCAAGTCTTAATATTTCAATCTGCCGGAAGCACACGTCTGCATATACAAAAATCGTCTGCTCATGTCCGAATTTGTGAAGAAAAAACCCCATTAGTGTACATTTGTAAGATTTATTTTCTATTTTTATTTTGCAGAATTTGCCACAGAATATTCCAATTTCTCCTGCAGTATATAGCTAATTTTGTAATTATTGCCACGGAATTTAAAAAGTGTACTATTAATATTGACAAGATAAGTTTTCCCGCTGCATTAATAATTCATTTGCTATGTTCAGTATTGGAAAGCACTCGTTAAGCTTTTTTCGATAAATAAAGTCAGACTATTATTAACCTGGAACACATCAAAAAACTTCCAAGCGTAATCTGCCAAAAAAGTGCAGTCCAAGATTTCTGTTTCCGGCAAGATGTCGTAATAAACAATGCCGAATGGCTTCCGGTGAACAAAAAAATCTAACTTTTCTGTTCTTTTATTGTTAAAAATACAATTATTGTAAGTAATTAAGGTGTCCATTGTTACCCATTATATTGAAGGTAATAATTATTTTACTTCAATTTGTCAGTTTTTAATTTTACTCTGGCTGAGTCGGTCATCTGCAAAGTCCAAGACAATCAAATTGCACGTGACATTTTTTGTAAATAAACTTAGTACGTTGTAGGACATTATCTGATAGAACTATTGTGTTCTTTTGTTTTAGAAAACAGTGACACTAATATTACAATGAATCAGGGTGAATGTTTTGTAATGAATTTTTTTTTTAATGCTACAAAATGTAGAGAGTCGATCCGATCGTCAAGTTTGAGTTTTATTTTTAGGAGGTAGGGCTAGTGAATTTTTAAGTTGGGCTAGTGAATTTTGAAAATCACTGGTCCGACAGTTAGTGGATTTAAAAAACATTCTAGAAGCCCTGACTAAATATGACTTCATAATTTTGTAAAAGTGCAAATTTTGACATTACTAAAATGAAAAAAAAGTACATCATCATCCATAACATTGTACGATACCATTTCTCTAAATTGTTGGTCAATAAGAAAATTTAAAGAATAGAATGATTAAAATTGTCTGGGATAATAAATAGAATATCAAACACACTGCCATTTATTATAAAATTTATGTCCTTTTTGAAACAATTTTCCTTTGTCACGAGCTTGTCACTCACTAAAGCTTGTGACAAAGAAAAATTGTTTCACAAGGGATATAAATTTTATAATGGCAACCCCTTTAATATCCTCTACGTTACGTACATGCCAGCTAAGCAGTTATAATCATTACAGTTTCATTCTCTAATTCTAGGGCTGCAGTGCAGGTGGAAATCTTTACCTGCCCCTCCCTTTTTGACAAACACTATTTAAACTATATAAGTGGATTCAGCATAGGTGATTTTGGGTTCCGAACTCTTCTATTGGAGTTGTCATTTGGTCCACTAGTTTCAATGTATTCTTTTCCTCCATTATAATATTCTGATGATTATAATTTATAATTAATCTTAACTTCTATAAATCCCTATTTTATAACTTATTATAAGATTTTTGCATATGCAGGATTTTCTTATTTTATCGATTTTAACAAATAATTATATTGGACATTTAACCTATAATAGGATTACCCTTTAAAAAATGTTTTAAAATGTTTCCTCCAAATATCAGATTTTTCAGATTGAATTTTGAAACTTGAAAGTGTTCCACTTTGACGTCTTTGTTTTAACTTCTATAAAGTATTAGAGGCTCAGATCGCAGACATTGTTTGGGATATGCTATTTGTCATTTAGTATTGCAAATATTTATTAATAATGAGTGCTCAAAATACCTTAATAAAACAATTTATCAACAATTGTGTTTAATTTGTGAACAATAAACTGTCTCTATTTCCCGTTGACCTCCATACTTTTTTTTTTTATTTCCGGTAGCATTAAATACCTGAAGCAACCGAAACGTACCGAAAACTACTTATCTCTGGTGATTGGGAGACTAAAGAATCAACATATCGTATCTTTGTACGAGATATAATCCATTACAATTAAAAATATCCGTTACACTTTGTTAGTATAACAACAAGGTATAAAATATAACCTATAATAATTATTTGCACCAGATGAGAGTTTTTAAATTAAAAATGTTTTTTTTTATTATTATTCACATTTTGATAATTGGAAGTAAACATATTGTGACCCTCAATACCCGAATTTTTCTTTCGTCCTGAAGTGGAGGGAGGGGTCGTTAAATAAATTATTTATTTATTTAATAAATATTTGATACAATTTTAAAAATCTATTATATAAACATATATATAAATTAAATGTGCAGAAAAAGGGTTAAAATAGCTTAAATACTTTTTTTTACACTTGGCACCGCATAAGCATCTCCTTTCATGATGGGCCTAAGGAGAAGTCTGATGTTACTGTTATAGATCATAGACCTATTTGAAAGAACGTACAGAGGTAAAGCCATAAGGTCCTTTACTCACAAAAAACTATTCAAACAAATTTGAACAACGATGATATATAAGTTAAAGTGTTCGCGAAACGAGAGCTTATCGATATTCTACATATATATACATCATCAGTAAAGTCACCAGAAATTCAAAATAGCGGACCAACAGGCATTCACATTTGAATCTGCCAAGTAAGATCTTTATAAATGATCCCAAAGAATCATCGTTTGGTAATAAATATGTCCTTCGGGTTTTACAGTTGGGGTTGGCAAGTGAGGACGATATGCATTTTTCACGCGCTGATGTAGGATTACTGAAAGGGGGGTTCCAAATGTGGATTTCTGAAAAAGGGTTATGAAGGGGTTCAAAAGTGATGAATGAATAGAAATAGGTGGGGAAAAAATGTCCACGTTCTTCCACTCGTAAAAAGCTATAAAAAATGAAAAAAGGGGAGATCTTGACCACCCTGGATCCGCTAGCGTTTTATTTTATTATTATTTTTTTTTAATTATTTTTTTTTTTTAAAGAAAGAAAAGCAAGCGCTCTATTAGCATGACATTTTATTTTAGTTAGGCCAATTAAAAAGGCTTCTGCGATATAATAGAAACTTGTAATGCGTTCGCTTCGGTGATACATATATGATTTGACGCGAACTCATTAGTTTGAAGCCAACTCGTAAATTTATTTTAAGCTATATTGCAGATTAATTACTATTACCGGATAAACTAAACATTTTTTAAAATATATATGTATACCTCCTCAAGGCACAATAAGAAGGGGTACGCCACTTGCATAAACTAGTGGTCGACAAATGGTTTAACAAAGGTTGTGGTATGTGCCGTACTGTTCAGTCAATGGGACATCATATTAAAATTTAAAATCTCAGTTGATGCTAATCAAAAAGTGTACCCTATGTGGCGGCAGCGGGTTTCGCTTAAACACCATATGTTTGTGACCTAATTGCCGCTGAACAAATAATATGCTGGGGTTTCGTTGAACAAGCAATTCTTTTCTTTCTTTTTTAACACTATAAAGTATCATTATTTCCATAAGTATTTTGTTGTTTTCAGTTCTTTATAGGATTTAGTACGGCACTTTTTCTTAGTCTCTCACCCGTACATATTGTCTATTACATTCAATCTTTATCAACAAATTGTTATTAATATATTGAATTGCAGACATTTTTTTGTCGAATATGATCGTATATTTTAATAACTTATATAATCAAAAACCAATAAAAACTAGAGCATGGGTGCGAGGCTAATAAATTAGACCTACCGGTTCCGGTCACAAGGGCCTTAACTCCTGACAACTTCTGGTATTAAACAAATGTGGTTTTGTTTCTATTTTTTTCTTTTTTTGAATTAAAATAACTACAATGGATTTTAAAAGAAAGGCAATGGAAGGAGCAATTGTTGCTGTTCCAAATAAGAAGCCTCGCACTGAAATTGTTTTGAGTAGCAATGGTCAGACGGCCTTAATTGAAACGGTATGGAATTTCGGAGTTAAATTTTTGTCCGCCACTATCAATATGATTATGAATATAGACTATAGTATCATGACGTTGGGGGGGTTGTGAAGAGAAAGAAAGTAAAAACGAAAGAATAAATAAAATAATACATTATACAGTTGTTTAGGCAGTTCCTGATCTTGGGTAGTTCCAGATCAAAATGCTTTTTCAGTCTGAATGAAGTTACGCAATCGGGACTCTACATTTTCCGTAAAGTGTTTTTAAAAGTTACACAAATGACAAAATAGGTGACAGTTCATAATAAACTACATTTTGCACTTAATAAACTAGCGGAGTATGATTTTTGTTAATATAATCATATTATGTTAAACAACTGGAAATCGTACAGTTTTGTTATGATTAGTTCTGAATCACAACATCTTAAACCATGTGTTCAATGTTTTTTTTTGTAAATTCCATCCATTTTTCAATGGCCGTCACACTAATTTACGAACATTGATTGAAGCCTTTGGATTTGTTTATGGAACGGAATCCTGCAGTTAAAATTAATTGTTTTTTATTGCAAACCTTTTCAAAGATGTTCGCTTGAAAAAAATATTGTTTTATTACTTCGATAGGTGGCTTGATCCAGAACTACCCAAATTATCTACAACTACCCCCAAAAATAAATATTTTTTAAAGATTGACCAGGACTTCATACTACATATTATATTCGTTTTAATTGTTATAGTAGCAAAGTAAGTAATTGTTTCTTGTATTAAAATAAAAATAAAATGAAAATTTGATATACGATCGCATGTGAACGAGTTCAAAAATACTTGATCCGGAACTACCTAAACAACTGTACTCGGAACATGGTTTTTGATGAATAAAAACCAAGATATATAACTTACCTCATTAATGTCCATTAGTTCTGTATTGTTTAAACAGTAGTTGGGACCGTACACTTAGGATTTGAAATGAATTACACCCATCTTTAGCTGTAGTGATAGAATACCCTTTAAATAATGATAATTATTATTATTTATTTTTTAATCTAATTTCTAACCCTCCTCCCCCCCCAAAATAGAACGTATCCAATGGGAAATAACTCCGTTTAGCAAAAAATGACAAAACACCTATAAAAATTGGCATAGTGCAAATTATTTACCCTAGTTTTTTTTTTTCAGTTAATATTCATTAATAAATCTCCAAACTATCAATATTTTAACTAATAAATCATCAATAACCAATGCTTGCATATTTACTATAAATTATAATAATATCAAGTGTTATTATTGGTACCGATATTATTATTACTGAAGTTGTTACTATCATAATAATTATTTTTGTCATAGATGTACATGCTGCTCTAAGAGGTATAATAATATATAAAAAAAATATTGCTTTGAAATTGAAAAATAAAAATTAATAATGTAAAACAAATGTCTGCTATATTGGATTGTGAGTGAAAAATTAGCGTTTTCAAACAGTTGCCAAACTTTAAAAATTTATCTCAAAACACAAACATACTGATATGTATGGCAACAGTGATGTATAAATGTATGTTTGAAGAAAGAATTAATATGTGAACACTGCGATAACTAATAAAAAATGATTTTATTTGGTAGATAATTGGAGTTCGATTCACTGATTTTGCTTTTGATGTGCAATAAACTATTTACCCCTAACTGAAACCATTTTTGTCAATGTCAAAACACCAGTTCAGTCCTTTATCAACCTTCTGTAAGTGGAGACCACTTTGTATGACTCCGTCAACATACCATAAAAGGGCCTGCAAATATTTATTAAAGCAAAAACAATGAAACGAGATACAAATATTACTGGAAATGACAGAGATGTTCGGAATGTGAGTTACCTCATTTTGTAAAGATCTCATGTGGCATATATGTTGCCATTGTCAAATATAATAAGAGTTTTACACCATGTTGAATGAGTAATATTTTAAATTATTATTGAACAAAGTAATGAAAAAAATTCGAACATAGGACATTTTTGTTATTTCCAAAACTCTAGTCTTTTTTTTTGCCTAGGTTCATGCAAACTAAAGTAATAAAAAAAAATCCATGTTCCAAGGAGCGTAAACAGATTATAGTCCAAACACTTTGACTTCAAACAATGCATTATTTTCATCTGTTTTTATCAGAGTATTGCCTCTATGTCTAAAGGTTGAGTGCCATTTTCCATATTAATGTTTTTAAGTCGCTATAATTCATTACAGTGCAGAATTGGATTATTTAAAAAAACATTATTGGTACAAGGAGACAACTCGCCTCCAGTGGACGATGTCTTATCAGATTAATACTGAATCCGATAGACATCGTCCACTTGAGGTGATTTGTCGCCTGGTACCAGTAATGTTTAAAAAATAATCAGATTCTGCACTGTAACAAATTATAGTTTTTATAAAGACACATCCATGTGACGGCCATTTTGCCGCGAAGAATTTAAAATGTTATTTAGGTGTACAGTTGTGCAGGATGTTTATTGGTACAAAATGGATAAATGTTTTGTTTGGATGATTTTACAAGGTTTACTCTACAAGGTGAGTGGTCATTATTTTAATAATTTATACATTTCCCACCAAAATTGTTCAATATAGTTTTCTAGCGAATCAACAGCAAAAGCCAGTTTAATCTATAATATTGAAAGTGGCGTTCCCTCATTAGACCCTGTGAGATAAAAATAAAAAACAGATGAACATAATGCATTTCACGAAGTCTTAAGTGATTGGACTAAGTAACACCCGGATTGGCAGAATACATATTCTGTTGTCAGTGTTGACAAATTTTAATGTTTTATGTATCATAATGACTATGACTGACCTCGAGCCATCTACGCGGGTAACGCACATAGCGATCTTGACACCTAAAGTCTCACAATCATGTGGTGATGTCAACATTTCTGTGATAAAAAGAGGTGAAGGTCACTACTTGTAATGATTGTGGGTCTGGTAGTGATCACTTGCATAAGTGACATCACAAAATATTGATGCATTTTTGAAACTTTTATTATATACTAGACCATATTTAAAAAAAGGGCTTAGTTAAGGGTGGTTAGGGTACCAAGCTGAATGTTTAGTTTTTGACCCTCAAAATTGAAAAACAAAATGTCCACCCAAAATTGCTCTTTTTCTTTGATTAAACATTTCACCTTGCAATAGTATGTCCAAATTATTCCATCTAACACCAAATTTGTGCGTTAGGATGAACAAATTTAATAAAAAAAAAACATTTAAAAAATAAAATGGCCACCATGTGGCTAAAAAAATCAAGATGGCTACCACAATCTATATATATTTAAGACAGCTTGTGGGCAAGATAGGATCCATGCCAAAACTCTACTACGCTATGTTTTAGCTAGCCCTAAGATGTCCTAAACATGAAATCAACTAGTAACAGTAAACAAAATTGAAATCTACTACCCATATTTCACCAATATTGGAAGATATCCTAAAAACGTTACATTTTCGAAGACGTGGTGCAAAAATCTATATGCTCACTATTCTCTTCACCATGACGCCAACAAGTGGTTTAGAATCAAGTATTATATACCAAATAAAAGCTTATGATCTGCTGGTTATCGTGGTATATAGTAATGCAGGATTAGTGCAATTAATCAATGACTAAATCATCATTAAAGAACCACACACCATTTCTTATTTCGGCACCCCATAAAATTCCCAATTTTTTTCATTTTTTTTTTCTTCACAAAATCTAATCAATTGTAAGTGATATATTTACAATCTCCTTTTATTCTGCATTATCATAGCTTTCATTTGACACCAAAATTAGCTACATAGCTAGCATTAAAACATAACGATATATCATATTTTGAACATTACCAGATATATCAAATATTGCTATTGAGATGCGTTTTACCGAAATAGTCTGTTAGCCAAGGGGCGTCTCCGTGCATACCCCCCACCCATAATCCTTCATGTATGGTACGATATTGTTCCATGTGTTAAAAGATGATTATTTTTTAACAAATTAGTCATCATTTAATCTTAATTTTTAGGAGTGTATGAGGGTGGGGCCAGTGAAATAAGGATATACATGTATATATTTAAGAACTTTCTCTGCAACTTTGAACTGTGTCACAATCACGATCAGAGTGTTTAGGCATTCTACCAAGGTAAGATGCGCATACATTATCATTTTATTCATTAGCAGCATAGATGGCCGGAAGTCTGTCAATGAAGCTACATTGCACATGCACATAGCATACAATTGGACAGAATTTGTTTGTGTTTTTAAAACCTCTCGATAAAATCAATGAATAAATTATGTGAATAATTTCTCCACACGGATAAATAGCATGTCATTGGAAGGTATTTAATGATTATAATATCACCATAACCTGTCCAGACATGGTGGACACACAGGCTACCAACTTGAAAAGTTGTACCCCTACTCCATTTCAGGTGGACCCGGGCTCCTGGCCATTTCCAACACTACCAGTAGGCATAATGTCTGTATGATAATCACGATAATAATAATAATGATAATGCTTGTGTTTAATTACGAGAGATTGGGTTTTGTGTTTAGATTAGTTTGCCGTTGATGTTGGCAAGAGTTCCGACCATTGCAGCTTAGGATTAGGTTCAGATTGTAACTTTAACATTGTTTGAAAAATTAGGCTGTAACTGTCGGTACTGTCCCATTACCCCAGCCCATTTGGTTAGAAGCAAAAATTAGACCCTATATGTTTAGGTTGTGGGTGGACCCATAGTTTAGAATTAGGTTAGGTTTTGAGAAAATATTTTAGTATTTTCTAAAAACAATGCACCATTTAACTATCATTTGAATGATGATTCATCATCTCAAATTGTGAGTTTTCATCTGTCATTTGCTTAAATGATTTTTAATATTTTCTTTATTATTATTTTGAAGACAGAGCAGCAGCTAGACTGTTCGTTGGATTTGATGAGACGTCTCCCTCCACAGCAGATTGAGAAAAACCTTAGTGATCTTGTAGACCTGGTAAATATATAGAGATTACAAAATGAAATCTCATAAGATACCATTTATGTTACAAGTGTGTGTGACAAGTGAAATTGAGTGATCTATGATTTAAAACACACAAGTTGTAATATAAATGGTATCCTGTGGGAATTAGTTTTATAATCTGTTTATTTAATCACACTATAAAATTCACATATAGGGTAATTACTTTCCATTACAACTGAAACAATTCTAGAAAAAAAGTTATATCATTCTATAACTATGAACCTTATGAAAAGATAAGAAAAAAAGAGACATTCATCAAACAAATTGAACAAATTATGTTTAGTAAAAGGTGATACAAAAAAAAAATGTTAAAGAACAGCGACACAGCAATTTGTGTATATTCATATATGTACATATACTTAACCAACTGTTGATTGGTCACTGGTCTTGTAATACAGGGTGGAGCTGTATGTTTAAAAATTACAACAGACAAATGATTATCTGTGATCATTATATGATTTGTGAATGATGAATTCAATTCTCTTATTCAAAATGTTAAACTGATAAGAATTTTTAAAGATGGACCCAAAAATGGATAAAATTTGGTCACAGAAAAACAATGCTCAAAATTTGGAATATTATGCAACCACAAGGTCTATCATTATCTAAGTGTGTAAAGCAGAGTGTGCACGTGTTTATTACAATAATCGGTGTTTGAGGCCTTATTTCTCAGCTTGTCTGTATCATGTCATATAGGTAACACTTCTATAATTAAGCTAAGTATACAAATACATAGCATACAGAATTTCAGGTTATGCCAGATTTTATATTTTTGGCTGTGGATTTTAACATACATGAATGTATTGCAGTAAATTATCTCTTGTCAGGTTCCTGCACTTTGTGAAGATTTGTTGTCGTCGGTAGATCAGCCACTGAAAATAGCACGAGACAAGAACAGCGGAAAAGATTATCTGTTGTGTGATTATAATAGAGATGGCGATTCATACAGGTTAGACATTTTACTTGAATAAAAGAGTATGTTGCGTGTTCGCATTTGACCATTTATGTGGTTGTTACGTGCATGCAATAGTTGTGTTAAGTGATATTCACAACGCACGCTCAGGGTCAAGTTGCTACATCAAGGACTGCTGAACATTAAGCTCAAAAACCTTAAAATGGAGTATTTTACAATTTCAAATTAAAATTTGTCCTGGGGAAGTCATGCCCCTCAACCCTCCTACTCTGTAATAGGTTTAACACTCTTTGGGCCGTCACATTTCAAGACCCCATTCCATTGTACATCCCAAGTTCAAATATTATATACACCCAGTTTTCTCGCTGCTCCATATAAGGAAGGTGTGTTGCCCGCCTTTCTGGTTTTGTTGCCCCCTTTTCTTTCTGCTGCCCCCCTATTGCGTTCTTCCGCACCCCCTTTTGTAACTTTCAGCCGATTTTATTCATTGTTGAGCTTCGTACCAAAATGGAGCATGTGGTTGGTTTTCACTCTATTGTCGTAAACAAGCAAATGTCGATCTAATAATCAATAATAGAAAACACTGTTTAATACTTTAATAATAAAATATTAGATTATTATATAAAATTTGTTTTACCTAAGAGTAATGATATAAAAAAAGTTTTCGTTCACCTCGGAAAGCTTTTATGTGAAGACTAGGTCGCACGGCCCAGTTCATTTCTGAAATATGGGTGTGCGATTGTAATATTATTTAACTATCATTAATGTTAATGATAATAAAATTTTAATTGTCTTCAAATATTATTTAAAAATATCATAATTTGTTTGTGCTATATCTGGTAATAAACTTTATCCTAAGCCCTTCTGTTAGAAATGGAACGCTCAAAGCGAGTTGTTACCACCTAATTTCGATATTCCAAGGTGTTTTGTTTGGAATAAACATGAAAACGATTCTTTCTTTGTGTTTATTTATATTTTATTTACTGTCTACAATGAGCATTACAAAACATATAATTAAAGAAGAATAGTGTTTAATGTCAAAGCGTACACTCAGGTAATTATTTAAACGATTGGACTGATGGCAGTGTTTTCACTGCGATATGCATTAATAAAACTTAATTGGAAGTAATTACCAATACCAATGTCCATACAAATGATATGTCACACAAATAAATCCATGATTATAGAGGTTATTATCAGGGGTGAGAATTGTCCGCAGAATTCTGTGGATTTTATCTCACCAGGATCAATCTTGTGAATCGCCTAAATCCAATGAGATAATTCTGAGGGGGGTGAGGTCAATTTTTTTGGCTGTTTCTCTTGTAAGCAACAAAAAAAACCCTGATCTCAGGCAGAAATGTTTCCCGGAAACTAAAAAATAGTTTTAAAACAACTCCCGTGAAAAACAAGTGAGCTGTCAGCACTCGGTATTCTGTGAACGATCGCACTTTACTTCAGTTTCTCGCGGATCACTTCGGCCATATCCAACGTTCTACGGAAAATACCAGCTATTGTAACTGGAGATTGCATTTAGATCATGCTTAAAAGATGGGTCGGGTTTTTAAGACTGGTTCACCACCTTATAGCTGAATATTCAATGTATACTGCTTACAAAATATATGCAATATTCTATGCAAGAACTCTAAACATTAATTTAAGGAATGAAATTTGTTGTTCAAAGGGGACTTTTGTGTCTTAATTGTTATAAATGTGTTTAAACCATCTCTTGATTGTTCATTTATTTAGTTCTGTGGTAGTACAGATTTTAATTTTTTTTTGGCTGGCAAGAACACTGACGCCACAGCATGGGCATACATTTGAGGGGGGCGGGTTGGGATACATTCCCCACTTTTTGGACAGAGGGGATGCTTATATAATTATCTCTACCCCGCCTTTTTGCTTTGCAAAATTGAAATTAAAATGCCTAAATAATAATCTTTACCAATATTTCTCTTTATTGCATCAATGTAACAGTTAACCATATGGTCTTAACGCAGGGGGTCTATAATTGCATCAAAACCCCCACATTTTGGACAGGGGTATGTTCTGTCCTCCACCCCACTTCAAGGAAGCAGTTTTTGTCCTTGCTCCACAGGCTCTATCCATGTGTGAATTTTGTATTACTGTTATATCATAGGGAAAGCCACCTTGTAAAAAAATGAAAACCAAATTTTACAAATACAGTCTATATTGAACATTTAATAGAATTTATTGAAAACAACTATGAAGTACTGAATCTAAATCAGGTACTAATCTAGGATAGAAAAAGTGGGAGAAGTGACTTCTCTCTTCCCATAACAAATGGGAGAAGTGAACCTAGCAAAAACAAAATGCTTTAAATTAATGTGATCGGTGGTTTTTTTGTGTGTTTTTCTCATGTAGGCCTATGACCCCTTTTTTCAGGGGAGATTTTTAAAAATCCCCCTCTTAAACATTGTTTTAATATTTTATTTTTAAAAATTATTTGGTGGGGAAACATCTGAGCCCTATCCTCTATCTCCATTTTGTAACGGTCTACCCGTTTTGCACTCATTATCAAAAACATGTTCTTGTTACATTTTCCACAATCACCAGACATTTATTTTAAATTAAAATTTAATAATGCAATAAATAGAATCAATAACCATATTATTTGAATAGATATACCATTAAAAATATCTGCTACTGACAAGAAGACTGCGAAGTGAACCGAAACCGCGTAATCTTTGTAGTTGCCAAAATCACAACATAATCATTTACCGTAAAAAACATCTGGTTTCCAAAGGAAACGCCAATAAAATAGCAATCAACCAATCAAAACCACTGTCTTAGAAACTATTGAAAATTAATCAGTAGACCACGTGACCAATTTGCAGTGTCTGTATTTTAGCAAAACTAAATTAAAAGAGTGCATGCAGACCAATCTTCAACAGCTTTGAACACTAGCATTGAATCAACTGGTGACACATTTTTAAATGCATCTCTAACAAAGTAATTGGTATTCGTGTTACTAGAAATAGCCGGTCATTGACAGGGGACAATAAACACGTGTCATGCAAGATTAGTTACTTGTTTGTGTGTAAAGGCTAGTTAGTTTTACTTTTTATTGACATGACAAATCGGTGTCACTGTCAAACGTTAGTTATTGGGATTTGTTTTTCACTTTACTTCGAGCAAAATATTATGGCGACTTCGACTTCGAACTACTGCTAACAAGTCAGCGACTTCAGCCAACTTTCAGCAAAAAAAAGCCCCATTTCGCCGGCTAGATTAGTGCTGACTAAATAGAAAATTTAGTGATATTATAATGTGAAATTAAAAAAAGAAATATCCAGTGAATTTAAATGGTTGCTAAAAATTCTCACACCGAATCGCAGTCCGTTTATTAATTTTCATCTTGGATAAATAAAATTTCTGAACGCAACCTGTAATTTTACATAATTAAGCTCACATAATTTTATGTTTAACCTGAGGGTACTCATAGAGTTAGTCGTGCTTTGTGAATATCTCAATAATCATTAAGTGGGGCTTACAGGAAGCTTGCATCTACACAAATGGTTACATGTGTTTTGTGATTAAGGCATCTGATCTTTAAATCACATTAATTAGGTAAATTCAGACCGGTTTTTGAGGGAAGTGAAAGTAACCACACCAATGTACTGCCATCAGTTCAGTCTGAGGAGAGCAAAACAGTGAACCTCTAAGTCAAACTAATCATTATTCTAATTTTGTTTTAATATTTGCCATTTTTCATGAATAGTCATGAACAGATAATTTTTTAAATGCTTTGGTTTGAGTAGATTGAAAATTTGAATGCAACATAATATACATGCAATATTAAGAAATTAATGTTTACTGTTCATTCATCTAAGAGAACAAATAGTTATTTGTATATTTGTTTTGTATACAAATGACATCAAATTTAAGAAATTACAAACATTGTATGTTTAAGAAATGTGTATTGCTGAAAACACTTAATTATATTCAGTTATGCAATTCCTCCCTACTTATAAAATGTTAACATCCTATGT
The DNA here is from genome assembly GCA_032355785.1 of Symmetromphalus regularis. Taxonomy (NCBI): domain Eukaryota; kingdom Metazoa; phylum Mollusca; class Gastropoda; order Neomphalida; family Neomphalidae; genus Symmetromphalus; species Symmetromphalus regularis. The sequence continues at coordinate 415 of JAULBS010085257.1, read as the reverse complement.
AATACTGAATGTTTTTAATACAATTTCACTTCACCATCCAGTACTCCCTACTTATAAAATGTTAACATCCTATGTAATACTGAATGTTTTTAATACAATTTCACTTCACCCATTACTCCCTACTTATAAAATGTTAACATCCTATGTAATATTGAATGTTTTTAATACAATTTCACTTCACCACCAATTCCTCCCTACTTATAAAATGTTAACATCCTATGTAATACTGAATGTTTTCAATACAATTTCACTTCACCACCCATTACTCCCTACTTATAAAATGTTAACATCCTATGTAATACTGAATGTTTTCAATACAATTTCACTTCACCACCCAGTACTCCCTACTTATAAAATGTTAACATCCTATGTAATACTGAATGTTTTCAATACAATTTCACTTCACCACCCAGTA
>JAULBS010085256.1:0-34010 GCA_032355785.1 Symmetromphalus regularis | reverse complement strand
TATTAACGTAAAAGTAGGTGGTTGCCATAACTTAATGCTTAATTAACTTATTGATAGTATTTATTACTAAGTCATATTTGCAGTTTCTGTGTTAAAATATATTTTTTAATTTAGTGTTAATTTTTATGTTTAAATTTGTAATAAACATTCTGAGAATACGGACACTTTGGAAATTTATTTAGTGTTGAGGTTATGGGACTGGTAAGCACGGTAAGTCAGACAGTTTAATTGTGTATGCCACATTTGATCTTATTCATTATAGATATCATTTATAATCATCATGTTAAACTATTTTTATTTCTTAGATTTCACAACTTATGTTGGCAGAATGCAGAACTCTTGTATAGTTTCCAACACAAAGAGTTTAGATTTAGGTTGAAACCATTGCAAGTAAGTTACATATTATTAATTTATTATTAATACAATGTTCTGTTCTTATTTATAAACAAAGAGTTATTCTTAGAAAATGCCACTGGTTTAAATTAACTCAACAAATGTCACATGCATGCATTTGTAAATAATATATTCATGTATGTCTCAATACATTTCAAGAGTTTTTGTATTAAACTAGTAAAGGTTGAATAAAACCAAAAGTATCTACCTTAATCTGCTTTAGCCTATTTAAAACATCTATATTACACTGACACAAAAGCATGTACACATGAATTTATATGGAAACCTGAGAAGTTTTGGATCGGTCACTATTTAAAAGTGTTTGTTCCTCAAAATACTTCTTGTCTGCATCATATAATCTCTGAATGGTCAACATGGTAAATGAATAGTGTTAAAAATCAATTTATGTGTTATTTTGTATGACCATGGTTTTTGGTATTTTGAATTCAATGTAAAAATTCTAAATCAAACTGGTAATTGCAGATATCTGAATGCAAACTAATTGACAGGATTTTCACAAACGATGTTAAAATATGCCAACTTGTTGCCAGTGACTGAACATTTGTTAAATACAACTTTAGAGCAATGATAGTCTTTAAAACTGCATGTGGTAAAGTGGACTTATAAGAAGCAACTAATTAATGTTACGGTTCATGTATGTAGATATTAGTAGATCTAGTAATTTTGGCAATCGGTCACCAAATGCACAAAGCCTTGTTTCTCCAAGGGCACATTCCAGAAAAATAAATTTCTAAAACATTATTCCTTCTGCTCAAGCATTTTGCATAAATCTATATTTAGCAAATTCTTAACTGCTTTAAGGCATGCTAATTATATGCTTATTTTAAACATCATATTCAGACAGCAGTTGTTTAATCAGGGATAAAATATTGAAGGGTAACCTGGTGTAATATATAATAAAATCTTTTGCAGGTCAAATTGAGGTTAGACCCAAATCTTACAGCGTTGTAAAACAAAATGGTTGAATCTGCCCAAGTAAAATTTGTTGTTTTGTAGATCAAGGCAAATAACATCCTGCTTAATTAATTGTGCAGTAATATTTAATAAACTTTATAAATAAAAACTTATTAAGAATCTGCATTTGCCTGTGGAACTCCTGTAATTGTGAGCATTCACTTTATTAAATTAATATATCAATCCACAGTACAGCCAATTAAAAATACTCAATCTACGTAAGACACAAATACTATAAAAACTAAAATTATATAGCTTCTTGTTCCAGCCACTGGTTCATAACTTGTGTAACAAAGGCCTTTATTTGACCTTTCAAGGTCACTGAAATTAAATGTCATTTGTCAGATGATCCCTTTATTGAACTTCAATTTAGTAATTAAATGCATACATGTATGCTTGCTTTTGTGTTAGTAGCTCATCAGAATATACACAGCCTTCATTTTGTTTTTAAAGGTCACATAGGTCAAATACCATTGTGCATAATGAAACCGTACATGCAATATATAAAGAGTTAATATCAGAAAATAGTAATCCTTTGTATTTTATATGTAATTCATATCTTCCCAATATAACCAGTTACAAATGTGTCCCTTTTAATTTGACATTTAAAGGTCACAGTGGATTCTATGGCATTACGTAACCAAATGATGCTTATATATAAACATTGTGTACACATGCGTAAATTATTAATAATACCTACATACATATAATGGCTTAATTTTAGGTTTTAGTTTTAAAAAATCTCTTCACAGCATATCAAAATATGTGACCTTGATTTGACCTTAGAACACTAAAGGAAAAAAGGAAAGGAATGCTTAATAATACACCAACACTTTGTTTATTCAGTGGCTATTATGTGTCAAACTCACAGTACTTGTGACACATGGTCCACAGAAGAAACACTGCATCCACACAATCTACTCTTCCCAGTTAGCAGCTAGGGGTATTTTACATGCACCATACTACAGACTATATTATATATAGCAGCACATACCATGGCCTTTGTTACACAAGTCATGCACCACTGGCTGGAACAAGAATAGTCTTGTAGGTCCTCTGAAGGGGATTGATCCTACAAGCCATCACACTTCACACTGGTTCAGATAGCATGATAGATTAAATGGTTGTTTTAATGTTTTATTCCAATTTTAAGTGAACAACAAATTAAGATTAGATGATGGTATAGACTATTTAATAAGTCAAATTTTTAAATGTAACAGTCACACAAGGGACAGGGTCTACTAAATGTATTTGTTATGAGTAGGTTGATTTTATATGCAGGTTGAAATACATGAATTTGTACTATGAAGGACATGTCTAAAGAGGCTTTCATAAACAGGTGGCTGTTATATTCAAGTTGTAATTTGATCAGGTTTTACTGTATGTATTGGACATAGAAACTTCGAGTGAATTTGTATGTTTTTTGTCAAAACTTAATTCTTATGTAGAATGTGACACTATAGGAATTAATCTGTTAAATGTTTTATGTACAGAACATTATGTACATAATCCTAACAGTATTAGCACTGGATATATGTATTTAAGTGTTACTTTACCATCAAATAAACATTTAATCTTATAATGATGTACATGCAGCTAATAATACTTTTTTTTTTAAATGATATGAAATTGTAGTAAATGATATAGATTAAATGATCTAGCCCTTGAAATTCAGACAAATTTACGACACTTATTTGGCATCACTAAATCATTTTGATAAGGCATTGCAATTGCAATTATAAGAATTTTAAATTATATTTTTTTAAGTATTAGTATTACTCTACCTCTTACTCTTGAAAAAGTCTGTAATATATAGACGATTATCAAGTTTTACCAAAATATTCTTTAATTTTTTGTGTTGTTGTTATAGAAGTGGATGGTTTTACAACAAAGACTTTTTGTTTAAAAAAATATATTTAAAAATTATATATGGCTGCACACTCCTGTCACAAACTCAGTATACAGCGACTTTTACAGTGACGTTGCCATGGTGACCATGAATTATATGGGCTGATTATCAAAATTATAAATACAAATGTACATTTAAATGGAAAAAGTGCAGTTTTTGTAACTGGAATTCTTCTGCTCCTACATTACAATTAGTCATGTTTAATGACTAATTTTCTTTTATCTTTAATCCATTTACACCCATTTAGTTATACAGTCATGTTAATATGTAACAAATTAAGTATAGAAAAAAAAATATTGTTTTTCATTGGAATGATCCTGTGGTGATTTTTTTCTTTGTGATTTGAGACTTGTTTTAGTTGTGTGAACAACTGAAGAATAGACAGTGTAAAACAACAGTTTATTAAATAATAAAAGATAAATTTGCCTAAAAACTAATATCAAGGATCAAATCTTTTTGGGAAAACATCAGATAAATTTAACGGTTAAAATACATAATTCAGTATTCTTCTAGGCATATTGGGGAGATCATAATGTTGATTAAGTACACTTGGTTGCTTTCTGTGGAAAGTATTGTAAAGAGTATTGCATAAGAAGATCACTATTCTGCAGTAAGTTTACACTTCACTGACTTTATTTAGCCTTTGTATCAGTCTGTATTTAATCTTTAGTGCAATGTACTATTTAGTAATGACCAAGTAATTTGTTTGTTTGTTACTTTAACGACACCTCTAGAACACATTGAATTATCAACCATCAGCTTTTGGATGCCAAGCATTTGGTAATTTTGACACATAATCATGTGTGAGCCAGTCTCCGATGGGTTTTGAACCACAGTCTTCAGCTTGAGAATCTGATTTTGCTACTATTTTGCTTTTTGTGTTTTACTCTAAAGTTGCATGAAAGGAAAGCTATCCCCTCCTTCATATGAAATTGTGGATCAACAACTGTATTTCTGTATTCTATATTATGACTAGAAATTCATTTAAATTTAAGTAAAAGAATCAACTAAACTTTCTTAATAAAGTTTCTTTTTCAATAATTTAATTTTGTTTAGCGAGTTTATCAGATACCCACTGAACAGGGAAAACAAGGGAAATGGTTTTTAAATAGTACCTGCATGGAAAATTCAGGGAATTTGAAATTTTGGTCCTGTCAATATCAGGACACACAAAGACTTATTTTGACAACTTCACTAAAGCTTTCTTTTCACAAAATATGTAGTCCAGGAGTGCAGGGGCTCCAACTTGTGCATTTGAGGTCTTGTGAAGCGGTCGTTCATCATATCAGTCCTTGTCAGTGGAGCCATTTGCAGTTTGGGCTATTTTCCGTTCCAATCAGTGGTCCACAACTAGTTCATCAAATGCCATGGTATGTGCTGTCCTGTGTGTGGGAAAGTGCACATAAAAGATCCCTTGAGCACTGCTTATTGGAAAGAGTAGCCTATGTTTCTGCAGTGGGTTTCCTCTAAAGACACATCAGAATGACCATATGATTGACATCCAATAGCCGATGATAAGATAAAAATCAATGTGATCTAGAGGTGTCGTTAAATAAAACAAACTTTACTTTGAGGTTCGGGGTGGCTGGTCTGAACATAAAAGGAAACTTTAAAAAAACAAACCCGGAACAAGATCACCAAATTTGATATGGTAGAACTTTTTGGAATGCTGTTGAATTGTAAACATTTAATAGGTCACAGTGACCTACTTTTAGCACATTTAATAAAACATTAGACAAAAACCTTCAAAACATCTCAAACAGTACCATATGTTGATGTAGGTAACTGATAAATTATAGGAAACATTTGGATACTAACTTGTTACATACCATAGTTAGGTTATTATGTCCTAATTTTCATACATTTCTTAGAATCAAAAGTTTATTTTTGAAGAACTCAATAAGGAAAAGAAAGGAATATTTAATGACACCCCAGTATTTTGGTTTATTAATGGCTGTTCAATATCAAATGCATGGTATTTGTGACACAGAGAATTAATAATAGGACTAAACACGATAGAATTAGTAATAGGACTAAACATGAGAGAATTAGTAATAGGACTAAACACAGATAATTAGTAATAGGACTAAACATGAGAGAATACAGTACTCAATGCAGTATTATCAGAGTTGATACACATGTTAGTATGTCATGTACCATAATTAGTTCACTGTGACCTATATTTCAAACATCACTGTATATCAAATAAAAATCATCACTAGTGTGTATCTTCTATTCTGTTTAATACATGATCCTCAAATTTGATATTTATTGTGGTATATATTTGTGATAATGTCACCACCGACACTATTTTTCAGTTATCCATAAAGCAGCCTGAATATTGAAAGATAATGCTTTCTAAACTGATTTTATATAAATTATAATTTAACTCTAAAACATCGAGGGAGTAGTCAAATATAAAATGTTATTTAAAAGCTCTGTTTTGTATTTTCTAAATAAGGGTCAGAAGGATGGAAAAATGAAATTATTTGTTAAGTGTGTATGACTGTTTTTTTTTTTATAAAAGGACTGTTTTATACATCATAGATTGATTTAACGTAATGTATGTTGGTTTTCTTTGGTTATTCAGTTTTAGATTTTTAGAGTTAATGAAACATAAACTACATGTAGCTAAGAAAAGGAGCTAGTCTTGCATTTTATGTCATCAACATCATGTTTTTAAAAATTGATTTTGTTTGTTTGTTTAACGACTCCTAGCACAAAAAATAAACATCTGCTATTGTTTGTTTAGTTTTTTTAATCAGTGGACTAATCCTTAAGGTTTTCAAAAGGGTGCAAGTAATTTTATAGTATTTAAAAATAATGTACTACAAACCTGAGTATAAATTTGGAAATCTATACCTTCAATAATTACTTTATTAAAAATGAGCTGTTTAGGGCCGATGAGAATATATGTCTTAGTTGATTATACAGTTCTTCATTTTTCTATTATAAGTAAATAGTTTGCCTGTTGTTTTCAGAAATCTTATGGCAAGGACAAAAAGACAGGTTCTGCTGAATGCAGCCAAGAAACAACGCCGTCATGGATTGATGCGAGAGGCTGCTGGTATCACAGACGCTCCACAGTCGTGGAGCCTGTTGCAACAAGCAGGACATCAAATCTGTGAACAAAATAAAAATGAACTTCTTAATACTAGTCCAGTCCAAAAGAAGGTTGAAAGTGAGAAAAGAGATCTGCAAAAGTCATTTGAAATTGAAAATAAGCAAAATGTTTCAGTTAACTCTGTTCAGAAAGAAAAGATTGAAACAGTCACTTCTTCATCAAGCTATTCATCAGAGAAACTTTCCAAGAGGAGGCAGCTGAATACAACGTACTCTCCTTCATTGGGAAGCATTCGACAGCTCAAGCTGACAGCTAGAAAGTCAACACATTGTGAGAAGAAAGCAGAAGCAGAACAGATACTGGCAGCATTAATGAACTCTCCACAGAAATCATCTAATTTTTCATCTCCTGATGTTTGTCCTTGGAATTTCAGTGCTAGAAATGTTAGTGACCAAAGTCCAGTCTTGCCCATATCAAGCAGCACCCCAGTCAAACACACAGCTAGGAAGTCCCAGTCTAGATCAGTCTTTGCCACCAAGCAGCGAGCCAGAAAGTCTTTTCCTCCATGTAAGAATTGTTCCATAGTCATTCTATTGAAAAGCCACAAAGGACAAATATGTTTATACTGTTAGTGTTTGTTGTTAGGTTTAAAATAATTGATCGACAATGGTGACATCTACAAAGGATAGTGTTAATCACCTATGCCTCTTAGCTTTACTGACCGTAGGGGTCTTTTCGTTTTTTTTGGTTTGTTTAATGGCACCACTAGAGCACATTAATTATTGGCTGTTGAATATCAAACATTTGGAAATTTTGACACAGTCGAGAGTAAGCCAGCCTCCGATGGGTTTTGAACCACAGTCTGATGTCCTACCACTGGACCACTGAGACACAAATATCCTTGGGGACAATTCATGTAATTGATCCTTAGACCTCTAAATATTATTTCAACCCCTGAATGTCTGAGATTTGATCACTGGGTCTATGTTTGTTTGTGTAGTTTAACAAGGTCAACATTTATTATAATTTATGAATACAAACAGTATAACCAAATGTTTAATGTTTATTCAATAAATGTTGGCCTACCTGAAGTGTGATGGGTTGTCAAATTGATCAACTTCAGTGAAACCATTTGGGCTATTTCTTGTTCCAGCCATTGTTTTAAAACTGGTTTTACAAAGGTGATGATATGTGCTATACTATCTGTGGGGAAATATATAAAAAGATCACTTGCTGCTAATCAGAAAGAGTAGCCTATGTTACAGTAGTGGGTTTCTTATGAGTTGCGACATTATATGTTTGACACTAAATAGCTGCTGAATAAAGAATGTGTAAGGGTATTGTAAAAATAATTTTAAAAATTTAATAAGTGTTGACATTCTTGTATCAAAATTTAATAAAATTTATAGATGTACAAACAATATTTATATTTATTCATTAGTTGACAGCATTCATGCTTACTTTTAATAATTAAAATTCCACCCTTTGTATTAATGTTAGTAAGTTTTCTATTGTTTATACCTTTATTAGTTACAAATCATTCACTCTGAGTAGTTAGTTATATTAACATGCAAAATAAGCATTTATTTTTCTGTTTTCAGGTTCCATGAATGTTCAACATGAAGTGACAGCAGAGTCAGATGATAATGATTCAGATTTAGTTTACCTAAAAGTCTTTCCCAGTGTGCATGAGGCTGTTCTCACACTGCCAAAGTGTGAACAACTTCCTGTTGCTCTTGTGTGTATCAATGATGTCCTGCGAAGCTCAGACAGTACTTCCATGCAGGGAGTTGTAGACACACCTTCTAGAAAATCATCTCCAAGAAGGTGTGACAAATCATCTACTTCACCTCCAGCAGAAACTACTCCAAAACAGTTGCTAAAACCAGCAGTAAAAGTTAGCAGCAAATGTGTGGACAAAAATATTTTTGATCAGTTTGAAAGAGAAATAAAACAAAGCCCTAAATATTCAAAGTCAAGACTTCCTGTAGATGGAATAAAAACATGCAAGAATGATGATAAATATTCTCCTGTTGCTAAGAAATCTTCTGGGAAGACAGATGTGAAGGAGACTCATACAATTTCTTGTAGTCCAAGAGGTCAGGTTAGTGGCAGGTCCAACAGGAATTCTGCTAGTCCAAAAAGTGATGGTTGTGTTCATGATGAAAAAGAAAGAAAAACTTTATCAAGCACTTTTCTCACCAATGAAAAGGATTCCAAAAGTGAAAAGGTGGTCAGAAACCGATCTTGTAGCCCAAGATGTGATATCAGTTCTCTAGTTCCAGGTGATAAGAGTCCACGGAGAAGATCCCCAAGGAGAACTACTTTGGATAGAGATGACACTGCAGTATCATGTCAACTGGGTTATGAAAACGAATCTTTACAATCTGAAAATAAATGTGGTGAATTTTCTAAAACTCCTACAACTACTGTATCACCAAAGCAGATTCAGTCACTGCAAAGTGTTAGTCATTTACCAGATACCTCAACAAAGAAAATGGACTCAGTTTGCCAAAACATTGATTGTAAGTCAAAAGATTGTGAAACGCACTCTGATAAATGTAGAAAGAACTTGTCACCATCTTGCCAGAGAAAGACTAGATCAGATGTACAGAGTCCATCTTCCGCAGCAGATTCATCAAAGGTTGTTAAGGAACTTAATTTTTCTGAGAATGAAAATAATGAGAGTCTTAAAACAAGATCATGCAAATCTGAGAAAGATGTTAATGATGTAGAGAAAGAAAAGTCTAGTGCTAATGATAGTAGTAAAGATGTGACAATGGGTAGTAATTTGCTGGATCTCATATCTAGGGTTGGTACCCGACTGCAAGACACTAGCTCACTTGACTTTCTAAACGAGTCTCCTGAGTCCCTTGATGACTCATCATCAGTATCTATAACTACAAGTGATGTTGTAGAAGAGGAATACTTGGACACATCCATGGAAATTGATATTTCTACAACTTCAGAAGAACAATCAAGTAGTGCTTCAGTTGATGTTCTTTCCAGAGCTTCTGATAGCTCAGTTTCTGATAGATCAGTAAGTAAAAAGAATGCTTTATCTAGTGAACAAAATATTCGGAAAAGCCCAAGGAGGAAAGGTGACTGTGTTAAACCAGAAACAAATTCTCCTAAAACACAATCTAGTATTTTAAAAATCTGTGATGATTCTGCAAGTTGTGTTCCAAATTCTAAATCAGTGTCTAATTCTGAACAATCTGCATTCATAGAAAAAGATAGTGAACAGCATGCAGAGAAACCCACTGAAAATGACCAACTGAGTGAAAGTGACATAACATATTCTAAATGTTTGTTAGAATTATCTCAGAAAGAGAGAAAAGCTCAAGTAGATGATTCTCATAAATCCTTTGAAAGTGTTTTTCATGCATTTGCTTCAACACCTGAAAGGGTCATAGCACCACAACTTCCAATAAGTTCTTCACCTAAAATTAGTCTTAAAAATGTTCAAAAATCTCATAAAGATACAATGTCAGTCAAAACAGAGACCAAGAAAGCTAAAAATGTGGTTGATTCTCTTAAGACAGTTAAGCCATCGCCCCTTGATGTTTTGAGCAAACCAGAAAAAAGCAATTCTGATAAAAAGTCAGCTTTTGTAAGTGATGATCTTGATAGCTTTTTAGTAAAAGCCAAACGTGATTCAATAAATCTAGCGAAAACCATGAGAGAAACAGAATTAACTAGTGTTTCTGAAAACCAAGATATTAAAGACAATAATCTAGGAGTCTTTGAACCCGATTTTGATGAAATAGAAGGTGTTCTTTTTCTGTCGTTTCCTAGTGAAGATGCTTTAAAAGCTCATATCGCTGTGGAAAAGAAAAACCATTGGGACAAAGACTGCAATTATTTCTGGGGAATATCAAAGCTTAAAGCTTTTGAGCAAGAACGAAGTGAAAACAAATCTAGTGAAAAGACTCCCACAGTTCGAAACTTGCGAGGTAAGCACATGAAATGGAAAAAATACCGTAGATTGTTAAAAAGAGAACTGAGTAACATTTTGAGACGAAACAAGCTCCAAGCTCAGTGTTTCAATAATCTGTCCAGCAAAACCTCTGATATTACAAAGATTAAGGGATGGAGAAAGAGGTTTAGTGGTAGAAATAATTTTAGGAGAAACATGGGGCTGAGTGTGTATGCATCTGGTAAGATCCACTGGAGGACTGAAGCTCGACTTATACGCAACATGAAAGCAGATGACATCAAGGCTTTAGGAATAGAAGTAAAGAAGAAAAGGCGCAAGAATGTTATTTTCACTAACAGGAAACGCTCATCAAAAGAGTTTGAAAATTCCGGCAATAGAACTGATGATTTCCAAGATGTCAGTGATGTAGGTCAGTTTGAGGTAGAAGATACTGTATTGTCTTCCGGACACTCATCTAGAGGAAGTGACTGTGAGTATATATATGAATCTGACCATGCATTGGAAGATGCTTCTGAGTTTAAAAGACTAGGAGTTGTTAAGTCAGCTTCCATTAGAAAGGAATTTGTCAGCCAGTTTAACTGGGATGAGAAAGATGAACAAATCCAGAAGAAGTTGGGTGGTCGTGTTAGAAACAGACAGAAGAAAAATGATCCTCGGGACATGAGAGGAATTTTGGCAAAGTATGGTGAAGCTGTTCCTCTTTCAGACGAAGTTCCAGAAATGCCAAAGAAAAAGAAGAGACAGAAATTTATTCCATTTGTAGTTCTGAGTAAAATAATGGTGAAAGAAGCTGTTAAGGCTTTGTTTGGAGAAGTGGTGGAACCAATCCAAAATATACAGATTAAAACCAGGAGAGCGTCATTTGAAAAGACTAGAATGCCTTCTGGTACAAAACAGGAAGCTGGGACTGAAAGCATGTCTTTTGATGACATGGAACTAGGAGAAATTGCTGATCCATTTGATGAGAAGTGGCAGACAAGAACTAGACATCATTCCAAAGATAAATGTGATAGGCCAGGTTTGGTTTTTATTGTTTGGCTTTCTTTTCCCCATTACCCAACACAATAAGATCAAATTTAAGCATTTGGTAATTAATTCTTCTTAGATGAAGAGTATATTAGTATAAAGGCTTTACTTTAAACCATCAGTAGGCCACCATACTTTAAGCATTTGGTGACATTGATATTATTAGTTTTATTAGTAGTAATTCATTTACAGCATACTATGAAATTTTCAGTTTACCAGGTATCTTACTAGATAAAGAAGTTGTAATGGGGTCTTCTGGGGAAATCGAGCAAATGATCAAATTAGACTGGTTTGCTAATAAAAGGTAGATTGTACCCATTCTCAATGAGAACGAAATATCAAATCAAACTGAGTTCCCATTCCTATGCTGTTTTTGCATAAACTGATAAAGTTGTGGTCTTAAAATGTATCATTTGATATTAATTACATTAAATGATGTTAAAATAAAGAAATGTAATATATGTTGGTGTCTTTCAAGAAGCATGGGATTCATTTGCAAAAATGAACATGACCTTTTTTCATAGATCTTACATATAAATGCATTCTTTGTTTCTGACTCCACTTTTCATATTTATCCCTGCAATTAAGAAAATGTCCACAGCATTTTCCACCGCAGTTTTAGTATTCACACATTTCCATAAATTTGCTAAAAAATAATTAAAAAAATAATAATAATAGTCTGCGGCAAAAAAAAGTGCCACTGCGAATGAAAAATTCCGCAGGCAATTTCAAGGGTTGAACTATTGCTGCTAAATTTGTATTTCCATACATCACAATGCCATGGACTGTTGTATATTAACTTGTAAATTTCAGGGGTTGAACTATTGCTGCTAAATTTGTATTTCCATACATCATAATGCCATGGACTGTTGTATATTAACTTGTAAATGGTTACATCTGTCAGTAAACAAGCTTTTGGAAATAAGAAAAAGAAGGTGATTTGTTTTATAGGTTGTCGTTATGGCTGCATCTGTCATCTGTGTACCTCTGCTGAGGAGCAGGATGAGGGAGAGGTACTGCAGCTGAACTCTTCCAGACAGTGTGACAAAGAGTACTGCCGTCTGGGCTGTATCTGTGATAGTCTGAACAACTCCAGCAAGAGTTGCTGTAACAAACCAGAATGTGTTACTGTCTGTCAGTGCAAGCAGAAGTCAAACCTCTTATCCATGACTCCACACTTAACTGGTTAGCATAGCATATACACTATAATGTTCCTTGTGTAATGGGAGAAATGTATATTCTGCGACCATAATGTTTTTTTAATAATTAAAATGGTGTGTTTTTTTTTTATCACAGTTGGCTCTATCTCTCCTATAATAATATTTCTCCCTTATTACTTTTATTACTGTCTTCTTGCCCTGCATTCAAAGAAGCTTAAATACCAAATTGCTTTCTCCTAAAAAATGAGGTATTTTACTTGTGTACTCTATAAATAACAGTGGTTGAGAAACCCATTTAGCACCATATACAAGTGTCAATCATATAGCTTTAAAAATAACAACTCTTGAGCACATTGATCTATTAACCATTGACTATTGGGCATCAAACATTTGGAAATTTTGTCACCTAGTCATATATGAGCCAGCCTCCAAATGATTTTGAGCTTAAGAGTTCGATGATCTACCATTCCCATGAGTTGGATGCTATTTGGTAGGGTGAGGATAATTGGGATGCTTTGCTTGGGATTTATTAAATAAGTCACTGTTATCTAATTTTGAGAAATCCCAAAATAGAAACAAAAATGTTGTCCATCATGTGTTTTCTATTATGACAAGGAGAACCATTAGACTTGTTGTTTTAGTTCAACTTTAGTCATGTTATATAAAAGAACTGTCTTGGTCTTGTTTCCTCAGGTGAGGCCACTGTAATCTCTGATGAAGAGGAACCACCAAGCCTTGACAAACTGGATTCCATTGATAAGAAAATGGTGGAAGATGCACTGGAAAGGAAAATACGAGCAAAAAAGAAAAAGTCCGATCTAGACCCAGAGTACACCCCAGAAGCAGAATCTTCAGAGAAACAACCTGTTGGTGAAGAAAGTAAGAAGAAAACCCGTCTACCAAGAGGAGATCGTTTTGTGAATTTGCCACGCCGAGAGTCGATGCATCGCACATCAAAAAATCTTGATGCGGTAACAAGGAAGGCCATGATGCTTTACGAAATGAGTGAGATTTACTGGGAAGTCGGAGAAAGGAAACGAAGGGTCAGTTTTATCCCATGAAAGCTAATAATTAACTAATCTAGGCTACATGAATTTTCTCATTATTATTAGTTGCAGTTATAGCCCTTTATTAATGTCATTTTATTTATTCCATCTGTAAGTTTAAAAACATTCTAAATATTGAAATGTTTTAATACCTGGTTTATCAACAATATGTTGACGGTTTCCATGCATTATTTACAGGGTTTATTAACAATAAGCAGACTGTTCTCTATGCATTATTTACAGGGTTTATTAACAATAAGCAGACTTTTCTCTATGCATTATTTACAGGGTTTATTAACAATAAGCAGACTGTTCTCTATGCATTATTTTCAGAGTTTATTAACAATAAGCAGACTGTTCTCTATGCATTATTTACAGAGTATCAAATCTGCTAGCCTGGATTTTCATTTTAGGCTAGTGGGGTTGAGCATCTTTAATGAACTTGTATGAATAGAAAAGGACAATGTTCAGATTGTAAAGTTATTGTTTTGCCTAGAAGTGCAATTATTTGCCAATGCTGTATATCAGAATATAAAAATCTGGCATGTTAAACCATTCTTGCCATTTTGTTAATTAATACTAAGTTAATTTTGACTCGTATTTTATAGCAGACACGAGAGGACAGCACAAACAAGTCACCAGATGCCAAGTCTTACACTAAATCTGCAGCACAAACATCGGGACACACCTCAGTATCTGATGCTTCGAAAGATAGTGCACGAGAAGCATCTCAAGAGCATATTCCCGAATCCAACAAAGTAACATCAACAACCCCCAAGAATAAAACTAAGAGAAAAGTAAGTTTCCAACTCCTACTAATTGAGTAGGTTTCCAGAATTATTAAATTTGACATTTCCATGTTGACACATTAATTCATTGTTATATCTGATATTTCACAAACTTTGTCAAGACAGGTGCCTTAATTCACTCCTAATATTTCTTCAGATAAAAAGATTTCCCCATGTTACTAAACAAAATTATTAATATGTTACATTTGCATTTGCCTTAATTCACCTTTTAATATTTAAGTGCCAAAAAGATTTATTTATATATTAATGGAATTTTACCATTGTTTATTTTAGTCTCAAGAGAACATTAAAACTGAGTCAGCAGATATCAAGTCAGTAATGGAACATATACCATCAAATACTATAAAATCTGATGAAGAACAGTTGCCTGAATCAAGTACTACAACTTCTATTCCCAAGTGCAAAAATAAGTCACCTACAAATCAAAGCAAAGCATCCAAGCATTTCCAGCAAAAGGTTAGCATATTACTGTTGAAATGTTTTTTATTATTATTTTGATACATCACAATTATGCAAAAGATAAAGTGGTGGTTTTCTGTGTGTCGCCAACTGTTTATTTTCCATGTACATTTTTGTGCAAAATATATTTTATTATTCGAAAAGAGATGTCTATTTCAGATGTAATGTTTCATAGCAGTACAGCATTTTTTTTATTTCTACTAATGGAAATAAAGATGTTTCCAGGTGTGTTTAAAAATTTGATATAGTTAAAATATGAAAATGGGCCATTAGCCTTATTGAGTTATTGCAAGTTAAACCGTCTGGTATCAAAGCAACATTCCTGGATGGTTGTTCAGCTCTCCCATATTAGTATTTTTGAATGATACAGTAATTGTGAGTATTCTTCCTTAAACTTTAGTTTAATTCTATTTTCAGTCTTGTGTGGAACCGATACTGATCAGTGGTGATGAAAGCGATGTTGATGATGACATTACAGTTTATAGTGCTCCAAACAGTAGTTCAAATTCCCATATGTAAGTCATTTATAATAGTCATCAACTACTCATCATTTTCCTCGTGATTTCATGATGTTTAGTTCATTACTGTATAAAGTACATAAAGTTGTAAACAACATTTGTCATTGTGATGAAAACCTTATCTCTGCACAAGCTGAGTCTAAGGGAAGTTATAGTAAAAACATGCATACTTTCGAATCACTTTAAAACAATGTTGATGCTAGATATTTACAATATTTGGATATTTCCTGACTCCCTGCTAGTAACTTTCTCTTTTTTTTAAAATATTTTATTTATGTATAAAAGAACATGTTGGCAATTCAGAAAGTACAGTGCCAGCTGAGGAGTCATAGTATTAGAAATGAAATCCTTTGTATGATAATACATCTGGTTCTCTTTTGTTTCATTTTAGAAGCTGTGACTCCACAGACATGGACACAGCAGATCACATGCCTGAGAGTGTTCTAAGAAAGATGGAACGACTCACCGAAGATCTAAAACAAAAGAACCATGAGGTGAAAAATACCTTACAGCAGCATCCATTGCTACATAATTCTGTGTATTGTAATCAGCCTATCAAACCATGGATGAGAGAGGCATTTCTCGAAAGGAAGGTGTCACCATGGCACACACAAATGGTTTGTCTAAAAGCTAACCCCAAGCCTAAAGTGGAAGAGGAAGCTTTAGATAATGATATACAAGAAGAAGATGAAATAAAGTTGTTGGAATTCATAGCAAACTGCAACTGGGACAATGCCAAATCACAGGTTCTCAGTCGAGTAGCTCAGTGTTTGAATAGAGGTGTATATCCACCTCCTAAGAAGATGATAGTTAATGACTTTAGTGTAGAAATTCTGCCAAAAGCTGACAAGCCAGCTTGCATTCCACCAGAACTAAGAGAAAAACTGCCAGACACAATGTTTTCTATTCGTGTGAAAGTTACTAAAAAATCTGATCCTGTTGATCTGTCACAAATGAAAGCATTTGAAGGAAAGCCTGCCTCACTGGTGAAGCAGCAACTACAGAAATCTAAAAGTAACTTACCAAAAATCTCTTGTGATTCTGCCTCAAACAGAGTGTTTAATAAAATGAACAGTACTCCCAAAGAGTTTTCAGTTACCTTAAAGCTTACTACTTCAGCTGCATCAGGTCTCCAGCCACCAGTAACTTCATGTGTGTCTGTTAAATCCACTGCAAAACCAAACAGTCTTGCCCAGACTTCGCTTTCTGCTTCCAGCCAAAAAGCCAGTTTAGTCATGGCACAAAAACAATCTGACAGTAACTGTGGTATTTCTGGTCTAAGTAAGCTCAACATTTCACATCCTTCAGTATCAAAAGATGTTCCTGTTAAATTACATAAGATGGTTAAGGTTGATAAGGAGAAATATTTACCTGCCAAAAGAAAGAAACAGAAAGTACCAGTTGATATAGATCATCTTGGACAGATTGTTATAGAGAATGCAGAGACTGGAGCAATGAAACCACTTCTGTCTACTTATATTGATGTTACTGAAGAAAAAGTCATTAGGCCTACAACTTTAAACAGAAGAAGGCGAAGACTGAAATATATGGAGACTATCGAATCAGTTGTTTCAACGCACTCAGACTGTACTGGGATTTCATTAAGTAATAAACATTCCAGTTCAAATGGGTCTTCTGCAAACAGTTATGTCATCAAGACTGAATGTGAGGATCCAGTATTAGGTAAAGTGGAAGTTTCTGAAAATAAACAAACCCTCTTAAGAAAACCATTAAAAACTGGTGCAGCAAAGACATTCCTCTCCTATTCAATAGAGAACGGTTCACTTGTTGAAAAGAAGTGCTTGCCACATGGAGTGTGTACTGGAAGTAGTCAAAATGGCAGTCGTCCTACAACACCTGTTACAGAAACTGTGAATCTGACTCTAATACCAAGTAGTTCAGCTTGCAACATGGTAACACAGTCTCACAGTGTCCTGTCAGGCAAACAACCTCTTATATTGCCAGCACCAATAAAGCCAGGGCAGTTACTTGGACCATTTTCAAATCTTTCTGATCTGTTACAGATCCATGGAAACAAGGATCCAACAGCATTCCTGCAGCTTGTTCCTGCAACTGGTGCAAAACCAGGTGGTAAGCCACCTATATCTGCAGATTATATAGCCATTCCAGTGACATTTAAACCTAATGCAAATGAGAAAGATGACAAACTTCAGTCTCCTAACTCATATGCTGTCTCAACAAGTAATATTAAAAAGAAGAAATTCAATTCATCACAAAAGACTTGTTCTGGCAATGCAGTAGTGGAACCTGAGCAAGATGGATCATTATCCACTCAAAATACTCCCAGTAACTCACAAACAAAACCTAAGAAAAGAAGGACCAGGAAAAAGAAAGTGCAACAAATACTTATTGAAGGGACAAATCAAATAGTTTATGTCAAGGCATGTATTCCACAGGAGGAAAAAGTCAAAAGAAAAAGACCATGTATTCAAGTAGCTAAAGAGATTCTTGATGGCTATGCAGAATCCATTGCTTGTGTTGCAGCAGTGGGTTTGGCTGATGAGGATAAAGATAAAAACATACCTGCTGACACAACAGACAAAACTGGGGATGTTGATAAATCTAAAATAGCCAGTCAGAGTGCTTTGGCAGCTCTCCTTCTGACAAACAGTCCAAACAGTGTGTCATCCAAAACAGAAACTACTCAACTGTGCTCTGGCAACTCAAATCTGCCTTGTGTTAAACAAGATAATGTTTCACATGTTCAGTCTAGCACTGATGCTGAAAGGCCAAGTACTTCAGAAAATGACGATGATTCTAGCAGAATGGATCTTTCAGAAAAGACTACTTGTAAAACAATGCAGAGTGATGAACCGTCATCTGATGAAAATGGTGGTAAGGTTATATTTCCAACAAATGATGATAGCAAGGATGTGGTTTCTTCTTCAAGTACGTTACTTCCAAGTACCATCAGGAAAAAGCAAAACCAAAAACCTAATGATCCTACACAAGGATTTACAGAAAATACAGCAGCAGCAATTCCAGAAAAGATTCAAGCTACAGTTTCTGATGTGGAGAATGTGGACCCTAAAGTTAAACAACCGATGCCATCTCCAGAAAAGTCCTCTGTAAATATCGGTGAAATGCAATGTTCTGAACAGGGTGTGAAAAGAAAACTTCCCATAAGTGATGATGACTGCACAGTAGTGACAAAGAAAACCAAGAAGAAGGTTAACTCTTCTTCAGA
Organism: Symmetromphalus regularis; assembly: GCA_032355785.1. Lineage (NCBI taxonomy): Eukaryota > Metazoa > Mollusca > Gastropoda > Neomphalida > Neomphalidae > Symmetromphalus > Symmetromphalus regularis. The sequence continues at coordinate 15,503 of JAULBS010085256.1, read as the reverse complement.
TAAACTGTATGACTTGATAGTTAACAAAGTAGCTGGATTTCCTTTTCCTGAAGATAGTGAGAGTGAAAATTCAATGTCCGTGGGCAGTGAATCCTTGGATGACTGCTGTGAAAGAATTTCTAAACAGACAAACTGTGATGACGGTGTCACAGAGGTAAGAATATATTAAAGAACATATCATTTATTAAGTTCACGTGTTATGTTTCTTTTTGTGAAAATCATGCATGTTGTTGCACCATTTGTTTTTGGAGGAATTTCTACATGTGCGTGTCTGGGAGTTAATCATATTCCTGATAATTGCAGGGCACAATATTTCATGTGAACCGCTGTTCTGTTCGCAAAATTTGATTTATGCGAACGGCAAATCGGTTACGTTGTGACCTGTAATTAAAACTTGCAAACTTCATGATTACAAGAAGTTTATTCCTGCAGACGTACAAGTATTCCGACAAATGTTTTAGATACTTGATGCACAGTGAACCAGTAGACAATGTTATATTGCAACAGTTGTAACTTGCGACTGGTCTAAACTAAAAATGTTGAGTATACCATCGAGCCAAAAGTTTTAATGAAATGTCAACGGATGTTGGGAACCACTAAATTATCAGCTGCTATTTCATTTTTAGGAATATAATTATGCTGACATAATAATGAATTGCCTATAATTTTACAAATGCTGAAAATGGTTTTAACGTAAACAGCTCTTACAAAAGTTTTAAAATTTATCACATCGCAGAATGAGCTTTAAAAAACAAACATTTGGAACATCATTTGGAAGATAAAGTAAAAGTAGCTTGGACAGCGCGGAACGAAAAAAGGAATCTGGAAGTGTTCAGATTTTGAAATATTGTCTCCTGTAATAGCATCGTATTTGTATAGTATTCAACTTCAGAGAACCATTTAAATGAAAAATGATGCTAAAGTTTTCTTTTAATTGCATATATGCTTTCTTTGCAATGTCTGGTTTAATAATAGCATATGAAAATGTTGACAACCACATTTTATCTTCAGCTGTACCAAAACTAGGTGGATAAACAAATAATTATCAAATGATACAAAGGGAACTTAAATCCTTTCTTTCATTTATATTTAATCATTATTGTTATCACTATTTGATAAATGTACTTCAATTTTATACCAGCTACTGCAAGGATAGAATTTTTGTTGATATTAATTAGAAGAATAATCCTGTTGATTGCATAAATTATTTGTGCACTATACTATGTCTATGCAATTAAGAGGAATCACCTGTATTTGCTGTCTGTATTGCAAGGAATGAAACTGGTAAACAAAATGTATCAGTACAGATAATACATGCAGAACCACCAGTAGAAAACCAACCGAAGGTATCCTACTGTAAAATTCAATAAACAAACTGCTACAATAAATAACTGTATGTGCTGGGTTTTGTTGGTTTATTCTGTTTGTTTAAATCTATAAAAACAATTGATTTATAATTAAACTGCATCAGTTTTCACCAGTTTCATCCCCTTCAATAACCCTTGTACTGCAGTGGATGTGTTTGTTGTTTATCATCAGGTTTTATGATAACAAACCAGTAATCAAAGCAACCATATTTTCTAAGAAACAACTTCAGTGTAGGCTTCTTGCATCTGTAAAACATATTGCACCCTACACTAGTTGGAATTCACTTTCTAATAAAACACTTAATATCAACCACAGTATGTTGTGGGAAATCTTAATTACCAGTGATTCACTGAGACATATTGCAAGATTCAAACTTCTTACAATTACATAGCATGTATTCAAATAGAACAAAGACAAAGGCTAATTTTTAAATCTTTTATCTGTAGCAGTGTCGTCTTCCTTGAAATTCAGACAGATTTACAATACCACTTAATTACCATTGCTATGGAACTGTGACAGCAATTTTAAAAAAATAGTGTATAATTTATTTTTGTAATGGCTGTGCAGTGCTGGGACAAACTAATTTTTCACCGCTTTTATGGAGGAATTTCGGATTACAGTTGTGAATTTCAAGGTCTGTAATGCACAGTATACCAGTTTCTCCTCTTTGATGCTGGGTAAGGAATTTATAAAACACATGTATGTTTGTCTGAATTCAGCGTCTTTCCTGACCTCTGTTGGTCAGTTTGTTGCTGTTACTTCTGATGGCACCCTTCAGAAATGCTTTTGATATGTTCATTGCTAAATGGTGAATAATTTGCTTATTTTTGAACGTACCATATTCAGTTTCACGAGACATGAACATAGTTGTTCTTGCTTTCAGTTGCTTCCACTATGCTTGCAAGTTGATTGCTGAGGAATATATAATAAATTATTCTTTAAGTGCGTAACATCAAATTAAATGCCATTGACAGCTAGATACATAGGATGTAGCATGCTCTGACAAACTGATGTAATCCTGTAATATACATCCTGTGAACACTAATTTTGTTGATGTTGCAGGCAGTGTCATCTGTAGGTCATCCTGGCACCAAGTTATTGCTCCAAAACCGACTCTCAGACTGCAACAGTCCAATGCACGGCAAACTTCTTTCATCCAAGACCCAAATAAAACGTAATCTAATATTCCATTCTGTTATATTTTTTAATTCAATTAATAAGTTTTTGTTTTCATGATATGGCTTTTTATATATATATATATATATAATAATGCATTCAGTTGTGCATTATATATTTTTTTATAAATATCCAGGACTATTTCTTTGCCATTTGTTTACCAAATAAAAGGATAACTCATCACTATCAAATACTTGTTGCTACAAGTAAATTCTCTTCTACATTCTTTTGATTGATGACTACATATTAGCTAACATGACTGAATTAAAGAATTAGTCAGATACATGTATATGTGGATGACAACAGTAAAATTCTGATGAGTTTATTAAAAGTAGATTTTATCAGGGCACAATATTTCATGCACATCTTCATTCATTTTGAATGTTGATTATGATAATTCAGTTATGCTGTTAACCATTACATTTTGAAATTAAAAATGGCAAACCTTATTGGAACTTAAATCAGACTGATTAGAGAAATGTTTAGGTTATGGATACAGCAGACAGCATTGTTGTTTGATGTGAAGGTAACTGATTAGAGTAACACATAGGTTATGTAAATATATTTTATATAACTAAGGATTCAGTTACCTAGATAGAAACCATGTGAATGAACTGCAGGTTACTTCAGTTTTTAAAATATTGCTTCCATTTTAAATTTAAAACATCTGTCTAAATATGGTCATTCTGGATGGTAAGTATATTTACTCTGTTTACTAATTTGATAAAAAAAATGAATAAAAAAACAACAACAAAATAAAACAACAACAGCAAACACCTGCTGAATAATGTGGTTTTCTACACCCACATGCGTACTTTTTGCAATTAGTAATTGTTTGTTTAAAATTGGCAAAAAATTGTAAATTGCAATCATAGTGTATTATTACTATTAATGATAAAAATATCAACCAATGCTATTTTTTTTTTTTATATAATAGTGACCCAAATTTAATGTGCCAGACATGACTTAATGATGTCTTATTTCATCTCCTATTTTTACACGATTGGTTAGATACAAGTTTATTGTTATGAAAACTGAAAAACTAAAAAGGATATTCAAACAGGATGTGATAATGTTTGGTAACTTTGAATGTGTTAATTGATTATTAGTAAGTTGTTAACAGTAGTCTACTGACAACTTTTCAGAAATACCTACAACTTAATACAGATATTTAATTTGACTGTTTGAACCAAAACTAAGGAGAGACCAAATTTGCAAGAGTCAGTGTTGCATTGTTGTTGATTGAAGCAATTCCAAATAAATAACAATTTAATTTAAGATACTGATATTAATGATAATATTTACCAGGCATCTATAAATATCAATAGTATTTTGTTATATTAATAAATAAATGTACATATACTAGCATACAAAAATACAAGTTAATGAAAAAAAACTCTTTTCAAAATATTTTAAGTGCAAGAACCAAGTTGATTGGAAATTCATATAGTCTATTGATAAATTTGATATGTTTGTCTCCGGAGTGAATTTCCTAATATATAAACTATATTAACTATTTCCTTTTTTTTTTTTGTGTTGGGAGTAATTCTCTAACATGCATGTGATTTGTTAAGTTTTGTGGGTGATGTTTTGCTCAACTCAGATTAACATAAGGTTTGAAATAATGTCAAGTATAATTCCTCATCAAGGTCTAAAGTACTTTTTGTGATATGGTCTTACAATCTATGTAGTTTAATACTATGTAATTAACATTTGCACTATTTCAGGAAAACTGCAAGCTACAGGTCTGTCTAAGTTTAACAAACAGCTGACAGGAAGCACTCAAGGCATCAGTTTATGTGACAGTGCACCTAAACAAAGTCTGTTAAGCCCAAAGTGTTCACCAGAATTAGCTAAAATGTTGTTGGGTGACATTAATCAGAATTTTGATAGGAATGGCAGTGTTTCTAATGGTTCTAGTGATCCAGTTCAATCTTCCAGTGTCAAAAATGATTCTTGTTCCATGCAAGAAAATGCCTGTTCCATGCAAGACAGTGCCTGTTCCATAAGCAAGACCAATCTTTCAAAAGTGCCTGCTGTAACTGGAAACTGTACAAGTAACACTACTAATAGCAATGTGGAGAAATCTGCCCAGATGGACATCACTTCCACACAGGATGAAGATGATCGTTGTGATACAAGCAGCACCAAAATATCTTCAGTAAAACTTGGTTCTAATCATTGTCTTACTGTTAGTCAGCTCAACAAATCTATGCAAGTTTCAGAATCAAAAAAGATTTCTTTGTGTTGTAGTAGTGCTGATATTGATTTAGAAAAACTTCAGGTAATTTCCAATGATGATGGTAATGTGTCCTTAAAACATTGTAAAGATGATTGTGATACCTCTTTAAACAGTACAACTAAAGTGAGTCACCAGTCACACAAATCATTGCTTGCAAACTGCAGACAAGAATCTGCTAATTCTTTAGCACAAATAGACCACCTGCATAATAAAGAAATTATGCATAACAATAGCCAGATAAATAGCACTATGTCTTCATGTTGTCTTGAGATGGACAATGTATTAGTTAGCAGTTCGGAACATTATACCTCAGTGAGGCGGGACTCACCAACTAAACTGCCTGTGGGTGATATTTTGGCAAGTCGCTTGCCACCAAGTGTGTGTGAGAGTTATCATTGTCGGACTGGACTAAGCAGTGACTCTGAGAGTAACTGTTTGGTAATAGACTGTATGATTGCAGATGAAGGATCTTCATAACTGCAGGAGACTCATGAAAGATGCTGCCAAAAATGTGTGTGTATGCATGTACATTAGAGGTTCCTGAGCGCATCTGCCTAATAATAGCCAATGACTTCATGCCAGCAGATCATAATTGCAAGAGCCAAGTAGATGTTAAACCAAGTGTGTGGTTTGAGATCGTTTTCCTAGACCTAATTCCCTAAGTGACTATATGTGTGTTTCTATATGTGAGGTTTCAGGATCAGACTGAACTCTTTGATAGAGCAAGATCTTACCTTTGTGTATTAATTCTACAATTTGACTATTTAGGTTGTATGGTCAGCTGAATTTATTTTTCATTCTGTTCTTTGTACATGCCTGTCTTGGCTTGTGTTTTGATAACCCATTTTGGTTGAAGGATTCTTAGAAAAGCACTTACGTTGGTGGTTTTTTTGGTTCATATCTTTTTATGATTTTGCAAAACAACTAGCTACTTGCTAAGTATGCCAAGTAGGTATAATATCTCATTTGACTGCTAAGTTGATGTTGACTCGGATAGAGCATCACATCTCAGGGATGTTTTTCTTTTGTATTTTCTGTGTTAAATGTCCTGCCTGTCATAGCTAAACACTGACTGTTCATTTTCTGATGCTTCACAAATTTCTATTATGTGTACCTGTGATATTTATGCCAACGAACTTCAGAACACTCATAAATGATTCATCTGAAAATTTCACCTTATTGCATACACATGTACTTGTTATAACCTCTACAAACCATTCCCTTTGTATGTTGTAGTTAGACAGGGATGGAAACTAACACTTGCCCAAGGCAAGTAGAAATTGCAAGGGATAAGTTGAAGTTAAATGATGTTAATCCCCCAGGCCAGTCAATGTTTTTATATTTCATGAATAGTATATTATTGATGCCCATTGTTCAATAACAGATATATTATAATGTTCTTTGAACAGCTTCCTTGCAAAGGTTTGTCTTCTCAGGATAGGCCTCAGAAGTTACATATTTTGTCTTAAATAGAGCTGCAAGAACACTGTCTTGTCATATGGTTCCAATAATTGTCATAATTTAGGACTAGTAATTTATTATGGGGAATAATAATGTTTCTACCCTACTAGTGCACAGACAGGCACAGTGAAAGTGAAAATATTTCTTAATTTCGACCCCTCAACTAAATGCACAAAGAATGAAAATGCACTTTATACATGGTGAAAATTTCAGATGTGTTTGGTTGATTTCTTTTGTCAGATTTCTGTTAGTATATTTTTTATTTCAGCAAGCAGAAGAAGTATTCTGTGTTGTCAGATGTAAATAAATGAAAACTAAAACTTTAATCATGCTACCCTAGCAGCGTTTCTGTGAATCTGTTATTATTATTATTTAGTAGCATGACTTCCTGTCATTGGAAGTTGGTGCATTCAAAGTGCTTGCAAATGCATTGAAACTCTTGAAAAGTATAAATTTATTTGGAACTCTTCATTGGTCATGTCATTCTTATCATTCCAAATACATCATATTTACTGTAATATATGGATGGTGCTTAATTGACAACTGATGATAGATGATGCAGCCACTCATACAAATCTGAATGACAAACTGTTATTTACAAGGAATGAATAGGCAATAAGGCAAAACCATAAGATCCTGTAGCAGCTTGGGAACACTTTTTCCAGTTTCACTTTGAAAATTGCTCTACAAATTCTAGAGAAGTTTGTGTCTACATACTATGATTTTGTTATATATGATTTGATGAATATTGAATAATTCCTCATATTGGCACCTATTTTATAGGATTACTGTTCCTTTTGTCACTGATAGTTCAACCTACATTCATAGTTTAAAGCTGTTAAAAGGATAGCTTGAGCAATGAATGAAGGTTCAACCGTCAGCGTTAAATCGGACCTAATAGTCTAGTTTGGAATTGAATCAGTTTCCTTTCAACTGATAATAAACGTCCAGCCTCAGACATCAAGAGTCCCGCTGCAGTGGAATCACAATTTATTAAGAACAGAACAGTAAATTAAAAGAAGAATTGTCATTCAAGGGTCAGCGAGATGCATAGAAGGCCTAGTAATTGTAGCATTTGTGTTTACAGACCATCGGAGTGTTTATGTGTATTGTTTGAATATTAATGTATTTAATAATAAATAGGGTAAACTACATTTTAAAATTACAGATTGGCTGTTTTAAAGTAAGCAGCTGTCGAACTCATTTTTTACCAAGCCTTCCCAACCGCCTCCCCCCCCCCCCCCGCTCGCCATTCCCGCTATATAGCATCTCTGATGTGTTTATAAATAATAGGTAACATATGTGATGTTTCAGTTTATAAAACGTGCACTCATAGAAGACATTATTATACTTTTTTTTATGGGTGAGTACAACCTATAGTTCTTTTATTTTCCTTTTACCAAAAATACAGCAAGGAAGTGTATTTTCATGTGTGAAAAGCTAAACGTAATCCCAATACACGTTTACTCCAGTTAGGTCGATTGTTGAAAATCAGAAGCGGAAAATCTCTTGATAGCAATCACGAAGGTACATTCAGGCATATATATGTATGAGGCTATAAAACGGGTATATGTGGAATAGGTACACTCTGTACACTTCTTATAATGAATACGCTATAGGATATGTTTTTCATTTGACAATTCGTACAGATCATTTCTCTTTGTGCACATTCCTAATGAAATTGAATGCGGTTGTTTGGCATTTATAGAAAGGCGCCTGTCAATGAGTGTTCGATGCACTATGCAATGGTCTGTTTGCCCTGGAGTCGGTTCGTTTAACCACAGTATTCAACTGTCGAATACAACATGCCGCTTGCTATTTTGGGGTGAGAACCATAATTTATGAAAATTAACAATCGATTTTTCTTGAAGGCTGAGTCATTCGACAAAAGCACTCCTTGGCGAACAACGCACACTCACGAATCAACGTGTGCCATTCCTTGCTTTCAGGTGAGTATTGTTGCAAACGTATTGGATATGTGATTTTCTTTGTAAATCCTTAATACACCTATAATTCCTTCAATCTTTCATTGTCATGAGGCTGCGAGCTTTGGTGAAAGCGGACGGAATATCGCGACCCTAGTAATCGGTTTATCAATGCGTGGACGGTTGCATAACTCGGCGCCCTTGTGCCCATTACAACAGACCAGTGTTATGCGTGCTAGAACTCGATCTAAATATTAGCAGAAGTAATATTTGTGGCGCTCATTGGTGATAGGAGTTGCACTGATTGGGAATATTTTGGTGATCAGGTTATGGTGCAGTTTTTGGCCAACCTACTGAGCTCGTCGTCACTGGCGGTGTTGAATCATCGTCTGGCGACCGGTAATGGTAATCGGTGACGTTATCTGCAGTTGCCGCCAACCTTGCAAATGAAACATTGTTTCTCACTGCGTAGACAGTCTGTGTGTCACAGATTTTTTAGATCTTGCTTGATACTATAAGTTTCAAAGATCGTATTGTATGTGTCGAACTGCTGGATCATCAAAGTGGTTAGCTCTTGTGGAAAGGTAATAGGATATTTCGCTATATTGTATTTAAATTTTACTTAAATATCTCTCAAAGCGACTTCATTACATTATATGATAGTACGTGATACTTATATTTCAGATATCTCTCTCTCTCTCTCTCTCTCTCTGTCTGTATGTCTGTCTCTTTCTCTGTGACTCTCTCTACCTCGATCTCTTGACTCTCACACACACACTGTCTTTCTCTCGTCTTTTCTGTCTCTCTTCTTGTCATTACTGTCTCGTTTCTTTTGGTTTGTATGTTTTGGACGAATTGTTACAAAACACGCTATTGGTCGAATTACAGATGTAGTATGTATGTGGGTTGTGGGGAATGAATGATTATAGTTTTGCCTGCTTTTCTTAATGATTACGTACCTTGCGTTGACTGTTCCAATTTTGTCTGTGAATTTGTTTGATAATTAAATGTCCGCTTGAGGCATTTAATACTTGAGTACACCGGAACGAATTATGATATACCAAATGTCTCTAAATAGGTTGCCGTTACCTACCTTTTTCCATCAAATACCAATTATATTAAAATCATTATTGTTGTTGCCTCATATTCCATATTAAATTGGTTTTTATTTTGTTAAATGTAACAAATACGTCTAAAACAGTTGAGTAAAGCAGACATACACACCAAAACATATCAATGCGTACTAAAGGGTGTTTCATCGGAAAACAAAGGAATATTTGTTTAACGATATCCTTCTACCTTATTGAATGTGCGGCTATTGGGTTTAAACTAATGGTATTGATGACATGGTCTTTAGAGAAAACACTACTTTAATGGATTAGCACTAACTTATTAGAAGCAGTCTTTTTATATCTTTCTCAGACAGATCAGAACGTGCCACGGTCTGTAACATGCATAACAAATCATGGCCTGGTCTTGAACCCTCGACCACTAATATTTCAGCTGAATGATATATTGCACAAATTAGTTCAATTGCTAGTATTCACGTGATATTGGATAAAAGTTTGCCTACAGAAATAAAAAGTACATTGTATATCGCAACAAGCTTCAAATCACTGTACATATTGCTTACCTATATGCAATAAGTACACGTATCTTCATACATTAACGAGATTATAAAAACGTGATGGCTCAACGAATGTTGTTTCTTCCAGTTAAAATTATGGGGTATTTTATAAGAACCCACATTCACAGGATAGCACAAACCATGATCAGATGTTTACTTGCCACTAACGCATAGCACATTTTCTCTGATTACTGTTAGTGTTATATATTTCAAGATAATTATATTATTATAGTATTACATTGTCAGTTGCAAGAAAGTTCAATCACGTATTGTACAGAGTAGAAATACTGGGTCATGATGGACGTGCTTGATATCAGATTAGCCATGAAGAAAAAGGAAGGCATTTGTTTATTAGAGGATGTTGGGTATCAGATCCATAGTACTTATGGCATTATTTACAGAAGAAACCAGCTTCAGTCGCATGGCAGTAACATCAATATTTCTCACATACAGGACGGTATATACCACAGCCTTAGCTATACCTGCCATGGACGTTGGTTTGAAGAAGAAATATCACAATTAGCTATGAAGGAGTACATTAAGAGATGTTTCACTTCATTCCATTCCAGAGATTGCAAGCAGGCGTAACGTTGCCAGCCATAGAATATCACTGTGCTAAATCAATATAAGGCAGCATGACCTAATACGCAATCAGTAGCCATTCAGATAAAATGTAGAGGAATAGCTGCAAGAGCTGCTCATTTCTTGCCCTGCATGCCATTATTTCCATCGTACATCCAACCCAGTTCTGTATTTCCATGAAATGTATAGCCCTGTGTCAATATTTCCATATCATATATGTCAAAATTTCCATATTTCTATTTGCACACACTGATCTCTAATAATTAAAGATGGCTATCTTTAAGTTTTGAGAATAAAAGGCTTGTGTCGTGGTTGCGTATTTTGATGTTAATATATAATGATGTTAATGTAATGATACCATTTTATAAATGGTAACGTAGACAACATTACATTATAGACTGGCATATATAAAACGTAGAATTTATTACAATAAACAGACCTTGGTTTGTGTTCACACAAGCTTGATTAAAAAGAGTGTGGGGATGGGGACAAAAACGAAAAATGAATGCTATTTTGATATTTATATTATAGCATAAAGGTAGAATATTTCATTAAAACCCTTTTATAATTTTTTTTTTATTAAATCTGTAATAAGTAAGTGTACAGGTCAACCTGTTATAAAAACCACCTATCTATAAAAGACTGCATATGTCCTTTTGTAGTACACTTATATTTCAACATTGCGTATTTTAGACACCTGAACGTTAGAATATATTTTTGTTTAAATATTACAAAATATTTTTGCGACCGCATCTTTACCGGTTCTTATTTTTAATTTTAAATTTTTTTTTTTTAATTTTTTTTTTTTAGAAATAGCGCGTACATTGTATAGCAGAAACCGTCATTCAGCAAGAATTTTCTAATTAATTATTCAGCTGAGACAATTCCGAATTTACATTTTAATGACTCGGCCATCTTCGTGATGTTACATCATTAAGAATCTCGGGATGCAGTATTCTGAACATTACATAATTAGAACTTGTCTTTGTTCCAATGATTGATTTGTCCAATAAATCTAAGCCAGAATTTACGTGAACACTGAAGAAATTGCAATAGGTTTTTGTTTTCTTTTATATTGTTAGAGTGGTTCCCCTGACCACTATATCTTAAATTCTCCAAAATCAGACAACGAGAAAGTGTCTAATTTGCAGAAATCCTATATGGACGCCAATGCAAACATTGGGGACCTGTAACACCTTAATTGTAGTCTTAGGCCATATAAATGTATTACAGATAAATAGAAATATACTTTTAGCCATATCTGCTTATGCAGAGGTCAATTAAGCAAGAACTCACTGGAAGACAATACAGAACAAGTGAACAGCACAAGGACATGATGGACGCGAGAAGATCGAGAGATGACGAGGATGTAAGTTTCATAAGCAAATGTTGACAGATTGTAAATGTGTCCGTGATTACTAGCAGACGCGGAAAGATTTAGCACGATTACGTATGCATCAAGCTGGGGTAATAGTCCTGTAGTTTACACATCTACTTTTTCATTCTAATAACTACAAATCTGAAACAACGAGTATTGCTTTAAGGACAGAGAAGCTCCGTTAAATTGTAGTTTGGTATGACGTGCAGTGAATCACTGGGTCGAGCCTAATCTTTAGAATGATTAGTGTTTTACAAATGGTAAATTAAAAACAAGCGTTGGTGCCCTTCTTTTCAATGAAAAAGACCATATATTTCTTTTTCTCCTCTTATATTTATGAATGTGGTGGGGAAATGGTCGTGTTTAATAGTTTTAATATTGGTGTTGATCTTTTCAATTAAATACATACCAATTGTTGTATTGGACAAAAAGTCTGTCTGACTGCTGTTCCGGAAAGACTAAATATACATTAAATATGAACATGTTTGCACACAAAGAAATCTGAATTCATTTGTTTCCTGTCTAATTTCAACGACTACTGATACGATTTTAAGTATATTTTCATGTTTATTTAACCAACAACATCACATTTCCATGTATTTCTATAGGAAAGAATATAGGCCTATGTTAAAATCGATTAAATATCTGTTATTATCCTTGCACAATATCTAATATGCGTTAAAACCAATATGTTGTATTAGGATTTGATTGAATATCCCAGGCGAAATGAGCTGACATCTCGAGAAAGCGCGGTCTTAGGAAACTAAATGACCAGTCACGTCCACCAGCTTGGCGCCATTTTGCTTAATGTATCAATCCTAAGCTAAAGAGCTACTCAGTGATCTGTTTGGAATTTGAGAAGATGTTTTCAGTACAGACACGAGGTCTCTAGTGGTGGTTTTATCTGTCGTGTAAATGATGCACGCCCACTTTGTAAAATTAACATTTAATAAGCCAGCTTTTCTATTGTCGATATTGTGAAAAAGAACTTTAACTTATGTCGATGTATACTCACCTGGGAGTTTGGTCATTCAAAATGGAACTGGGAATTTATTGAAATTGCTATTTAGAGCAAGTGCAAACAGTAATGCAGCATGCGTATCGTCTGCTTATGTTATGACTAAGGTTTGAGCAGGTGTTGAAGATAGATGTGTGGGTGTACGGTTGTGGATGTGATTGTTGCTATGTACTATCACATACACTGTTGTGGAATTAATCAATGTCGCCATTGCCATCAAAATTAGCATTTTTTTCGTTTCGTGGTTCGTCTTTTCGTTTTCTAATTGACTAGATACCTGGAATTCGAAGTCAACACCAAGACCAGCGAACAACATACACTTTCTTTTACCTATACAACTCCACCAGGGGTACTGTTGTTGACGATGTAGTATCTGTCTGCCGTTTTTGATATCTACAGTCTGTGGTGTCATCTTAAGTTGACTGTTCCACTTCTCCACAGCATTTGCTGCTTTTTAAAATAGATCATTTTGAAACTTAAATATAAAGTTACTGATCATAATGTAACTGTTATTTTTTTTCCATTATTTTTTTAAAAGAAATTTAATTATAGACCGCAAAACAGTGAGCCTCAGTGGTCCAGTTGCAGGCGCAGAAGCAAGATTTCTGAAAGGGAGGGGTCCAAATGTGATGGGTAAATAGGACTGGGGGGAAATGGTTAATGTTCACGTCTTTCCACTCGGAAAATATATATTATAAAAAATATTTTTAAAATACGAGATAAGGGGGTCTGAATCCGCTACTGAGTGGTAGGACATCGGACTCTCAAGATGAAGACTGTGTTTCAAAACCCGTCAGACGCTGCTCACACTTGACTACATGTCAAAATTAACAAATGTTTGACATCCAGTAGCCGATGAATAGCAAATCAATGTGCTCTAGTGTTGTCGTTAACAAAACAAACAAAATAGACTAATACATAGTCTGTAATACTATGAAGACGAAATTTTAAACTACAGATCAAAAATGGAAGTGTCTTAAAATTATATACAATAATTTTATTAATTGTACGAAGAATATTAAATATTAAGAATATTTGTTTGTATTATTGTGAAATCTAGTTCGTAAATATTGATCAAGAAATAAATATGTTTATGATGGATACTAGGTTACAACAAATTACGAAATAGTCGTCATCTCTGATGATGTCATCATGCAGAAGACCATCAACAACTGATTCATGATAATTGTAATTTGCTTTCTTGAAAGAACTCCCAGGGGTTTGACAGATAAATGATGTTTTCACATATCATTGTCTCTATAATCATACAGTGCAGAATCTAAGTATTGATTAGAACAGAGAACAGACGTAGAATGAGATGATTCACAAATAAGTTGAGTGGGCTAATACCCAGTCAGTCAGCATACATTATATCAGCCTCTGCGATCGTTCAGTCTTCCCAAGAGCATTAGTTATTATGCATTTAAAACTTGTGATTTAGATGTCTTTATATTGACATTGTTCAGCTGTTGTAGTTTGTACAGCTCTGCTAGCGTCGCTGTCGTCTGTAGTGAAGATGACATGGCAGAGCTTGGGTTTGTGTAGTGCTCAGTTCTGTCAATATCAGCACATGCAGACTAGGCTTTTTCAAACAACAGATGACTCATAGTGATGTTGTGGAAGTGTAATCTATTATGTTCCCGTTGAGTATTTGAATGAATTTAGTTATCATCGCAAAGATTAATATAAATTTAAGAATATTACTAGTATATGCACCACTCATCACGTATTTGAAAAATCAAATATAATGCAGAACCCCGTACCATTAGTAAATGTGAAAAACGTAAATATTGTGCTGAACACCACATTTACACCTAAATACACTTCTGAGACATAACGTAGTGTTGCTAGTGACATGACCTCTTTCTAGATGAATTTAATTTCTGCACAGATTACGATGATTAATGCCAATGTATCTGCCAAACATCATAACTGTTATGTTTATCAACAATGAAATAATCAGATCGCGGTAAATCATAAGCTTGTAATTGTAATCTCTAAATGATAGGGTATTTTTGTTTTGTTTTCATGTTTACAAGTACTAACATTATCTCATCTTTGAAACGTGCAATCAAACCCATTGTGGTACAAACTCCGACGCCTCAAAGTCAGTGTACCCGAAATGGGAAGTGTTGAAGGTCATATATAAATTGAGACAGATATACAATAGCCGAATCTGTATAATCCAGAAACTAATCTAAATGAGACTGATATTCCCAGCCCCCTGCCCCCCAACCCAAAAATGCCTGACAATATTAGACTGTATAAAGCACACCTCTTCTTAAACCAACTGTGTGTATAGACTATTACAATCGCATTTAATTGCATGTCTATATATATATATGTTTTGTGCTGAATGACCATTTCTTATACACGAAACCCAGTTTTAAATAATAAAGATTACTTACTTTCATGGGTCATTAAACATTGTTTAATTAAAGGTTATTAAGTATTAGTTATATGTTTTGAGATTCATGATTTATTCAGAATAAATTCATAACTGCAAGCAATTGGCTTTTTATATTCAAGTCTTTGGCATGCCAGTTGTTAACCATTAGCTAGAAAGGCTATTGATGCTTTTTCGTTACGTTTGTCATTTCAAGGTCGAAATTCCGTTCCTAAAAGTGGGGGGGGGGGAGGACGGAACACACCCTTGTCCAAAAAGTGGGGGGGACGGACCATCCAGCAGCCCTCCCCCATCCCCCCGCTCTTATACACCACTTGTG
>JAULBS010085245.1:0-18343 GCA_032355785.1 Symmetromphalus regularis | reverse complement strand
GATGATTACCAACTGAGTTAAGATGATTACTCTACTGACTGAGTTAAGATGATTACTGACTGAGTTAAGATGATTACCAACTGAGTTAAGATGATTACTCTGCCGACTGAGTTTAGATGATTACTCTACTAACTGATTTAAGATGATTACTGACTGAGTTAAGATGATTACTGACTTAAGATTACTCTACCGACTGAGTTAAGATGATTACCGATTGAGTTAAGATGATTACTCTACCGACTGAGTTAAGATGATTACCAACTGAGTTAAGATGATTACTCTACTGACTGAGTTAAGATGATTACTGACTGAGTTAAGATGATTACTCTACCGACTGAGTTAAGATGATTACTCTGCCGACTGAGCTAGATCCTGCACCTTAAATAATGACGAGTGAATTAAGCTATGAAATACAAACAAGTGGAATAGAATTTCATCTTTAATAACAACTAAAACTTTCAACCTAACACTTACATCATCGGATAAGTCATCTGGCTTGTCAAACTTATACAGCTCACTCAGTAACTGCAGCTGCTCTGCAGAGTACAGTCCCTTGAAAGGATTCCGTGTTGAGTAAAAATCCAGATCAATATCTAGAATATACTGTTTTCCTTGAAGCTGCTCTGATATTTTAACAAATTCCTCACAGATAGATGGAGAAAGTACACATTTTTTTCTCAGTGTATTTCTGTTACTTTTAACATCTTGTTTTACTTTCTTCTGTGGTGAGCAGTTTGTAGCATTGTCTTGGAAGAAGCATGAATTTAATTGTTCATTGTTCAAATTAGTCTTGTTCAGTGAAGTATTCTCCATATCATTGGAAGCCATAGTTAACTGTGCAGTGGTCTGTTGGCAGTTTGGGTCCAGGTGTACAGTTTTCTGTGGGAAATCTGTCCCAGTGTGTACAGCATTCTCTGGACACTTTGTCCCAGTGTGTACTGTTTTCTGAAGACCATCTATCTCAGTGTATACAGGATTATGTGCTGAAATTTGTGAACTATTTGTATCGGGATGTACCACTTTCTGTGGACAGTTTGTCTCAGAATGTAATGCATTCTGTGAAATATTTATCTTAGGGTGTACAGCATTCTGTGGACAATTTATTTTGGTGTGTACAGCATTCTGTGGACTGTCTGCATCAGAATGTACAACATTCTTTGGACAATTTACCTCAAGGTCTACAGCATTCTGTGGACAGTCTGTTTTAGTGTGTACAGGACATGTGAGAGAATATTTTCCTGCATGAAGTTCTCCACTCTTAACTGACTGATCACATGTGTTAAAATTACTTGTCAATGCAGAATTTGTGTCTGCGTCCACCCAGTGTTGAGGTTTGACGCAAATTACTGTCAGCGACACTTTCTTTGCATTTTCCAGCTGATCCTTGGGTGCATACAAAGCTTCAGTTACAAAATAATTCTCTTTACATGTTGTTCTGAAACAAACAAAACAAAAATGTGTAACAGGTCCAGTCCATGAAAATATAACAAGTGTAACATATTAAAATCAGAACCTCTAATAAAATGAAACATGAATAACATTAAAATCTGACTCGCTAAGAAAATTTAATATGTAACATATTAAAATCTCAATCTCTAAGAAAATGTAACATGCATAACATTAAAATCTGAATCTCTAAGAAAATACAACATATGTAACATTAAAATCTGAATCTCTAACAGTAACAAAATTTAATTTGTAACATATTAAAACCTGAATTTCTAATAAAATGTAACCTATGTAACATATTAAAATCCAAATCTTTAAGAAAATCTTTGAAGTTATGGAGCCAAAACCTTGGATTTGTTCCTTTGGCATATAAATGTATTTTTAGAATGTTTTCGTCCAAATCTGAAATGTATAAATATGAGACTCGGATGGTGTTTTATTTGACATGGAAGAACCTTACTTCAAATAGTATCTGCATATTATTACACTAGGATATGAAGTTTAATGTGATACTCTTTGACCACACACAAACAACAGTAAATGTATGCATGTACACATAACTTACAAACTACAGTGAAAGTTTTGTTTTATTTAACGACGCCTCTAGAGCACATTGATTTTTATCTTATCATTGGACGTCAAACATATGGTCATTCTGGCATATGTCTTTAGAGGAAACCTGCTGTTGCCACATAGGCTACTCCTTCCGATAAGCAGCAAGGGATCTTTTATATGCACCATCCCACAGACAGGACATCACATACCTGTTGTGGACCACTTGTTGGAAAGGAATACAAACTGCAGTGATGAGCTAGTACCTTATTACTCCAGTCTTTACACACTTGCCAACAAAAAACTGAAGTGTCTTCTCAGCTATCTGTTCACACCAAGGAGGCTTCAACCAATAGATAGTATTAACATGTCCTGCATACACCAGTGGCAAGATCCAGTTCTCAATACTCAGTATGCTACAATTAAAAAAAAACAGAATGTCAGGTTTTTATTTTGTTCTTGTATAAATAACACACCTAGGCCCTATGTATGCTCCCATTACCTAAAGCCCTTAAAGACACTTGTTGCTCTCCACGAAACCGATTAAAGCCTCAAACATTTGTATCACTGGCTAGTGACAGATTCTGGTTTGATTGTTACAATATAAACAGTACATAAACCAGATGTATAAAACAATCTTTTATAGTAGAAAGTTGACTTTTTCCTGTCAATTCCCTGGCTGGGTTTGGTGTCTTGTTACAGAATTTCTGTGGATATCTTGCTCTCAACTTGCCCCTGTTATCGGTTGTTGACAGTTCAACTAGAATTGCTTGGATTAATTGTAAACAAAAATCCTTGGCCAGATCCGGCAACAGGGATTTTACACAGAGACCAACAAGTGTCTTTAAGCTATCGGACTTGCAACTGTTAAGTACTGGGATTAAATCTCAGTCAAGACATGGGATTTTTGATCTCAGTATTGGCTCCAACCCAGAGTGAGTGCTCTGCAAGGCTTTTAGGGGTAGGTGTATACCACTTACACCAACTGATTGAAAAATATTTTATTTCAAAATACAAAAAGGATTGGACACAAGTTTGAAAACTTACTGGGTCCTCTCCTAAAACTACCAACTAGTGGGTGACAAATGATTTATCAATGGCTGTGGTATGTCACCCCGTACATGCTATCCTGTCTATGGGATGGTGCATATATAAAAGATCCCTTGTAACTTATCGATGAGTAACCATATATTAAGTGTGGTCACAAGTGTGTTTCGTCACTCCTACTAACAATAACCTCTGTCCTGAACAGACAGCCAAGGATACCATGCATGAACCGTAATTGGATATAAGCACTAAAATAACTACAACCAATCAACCAACCAATCTGAGACGCACAAATCTGGACTGAGGTTTCAGATTCACTAGAATTATGAAAAGGGACAAAAGAAATAAAACACAAAAGCAGGTCTAAAGTTATGTGGAGAAGTACTCTCTCCCTTCAACATTGAAAGAGAACAGTTTTTAACATTAAACAAGAGGAAAGAGGTGATTTAAAAATAATATAAATTATAAAGATAAATATAATTATCAGTATTCTGGCTATGATGGTCAGACATGATCAGCCCCAACCAGGACTATAAAGTTCCAACCAGCACTGATCCAGAAAATCTAATGTATATTATGTCATTTAAGAAAATCATGAATTTAACTGTTTTTTCTCAAACCCACCATCTTTGGCATGATGTCACCATTACTCATATATATCTAACTGAAACTATGAAATATGAATTAAATATCAAGTCATTTCTTACTCATATAAACTATATTTATTGAACACTGTGTCAGCCGGCATGTCTATGGGAAGAAGTAAGTCTGGATGAGAATCAAAATGAATCATGGTGAGTCCCTCAAATGGCAGCTGTTTTGATCCAATATATGTGTGAATATATGGGACAACCTGAAAGACAAAGGAATATATATTTAACAAAGCTTTGTTTAAACATCCATAATGTCATGCAAAATCAGGAATTATTACATGTTGTTTAAAATTATACAACGTTCATGACACACACATATGTAACATTCACTGACTGGTTGCATGACGATCCCTCTCCCCTAAATTTGGCTAAAACATTATGTAATTGTTTAACATCTCTCCCATTTATTTTTTTCTATACAAAATATTACAATCCAGCACTAATAATTTTTTAAATAAGTTTATAAAATAAGATAATATTAATACATAAACTAGTAGATGATAATAAATAAAACGTTCAAACATTCAAAACGAAATTAAGAAACATCGGATATATGGCATCTCAAAATATATATTTATATCACAAGAGTGTTTAATTTCCTAAACCATACATAGTTAAGATATATGTATTAAATAACCTCATGGTGGTCTTCTACAATAAATGCCTGTAAGTATTTTACACTTTTGTAAGATTTTTGAGCCATTTCAAACTTTACTGTTTGATAAAATGGGGGCTGACATGTTACTGTAATGCAGTAAATTTTGATGAAAAGCTTTGATGAAAAATTTATAAATGACTAAAAATTATTTTTCTTTTAACATATGTAATAACATTAAACTCGTGATTGTTTTAATAATTTCTATAATTGTTGTGCGTATAATTTAATTAAGTTATTTACTGCTGAACTAACATTTGAATCGAGACCTCAAAATAAAAGAGAAACTTTGATAGCAAGTTTTGTTCCAAATTTTGAAGCACAATGCCCAGAGTATCAACTCGTGTTTCTTGCGGCCGAGAATTCCACTGTTGTCCTGATATCAACACAGCTTTGGATGTTTCTTATAAATCGGGGTAAAGCATCATTTGTGTCAGTGTTGGTTATGCTGGAAAGGTTTCACACCACCATTAATTTAATTAAATTTAATATTAATTTTATTTTTGTTTTAATTTACTGTAAATTAGGACACTTTCTTCTCCACCTCCCTGGACATCTCACCATTATAATTTCTCTTAGTCTGAATTTTTTTTATTGAAAATTTGTAGTTTGTCCTGAAAAACACATGGAAAATAATTATATAAGTAGTGCAAGAACTATGTCCGTGATTAATTTTCAGAATTTGCTTTTTATTGGAGAATTTAAAAAATAAAATTTTGATGGCAAATATCTAATCATGCTATGTATTTTCTGTTATTGACAGATTTGATTTTGTTTGCTTGCCATTGGTCAATCCACGGTATCGACGTGAGTTCATCGATGGACCAGCTAAGAATCGCAGAGGTGCCTTGACTAGATCTGACATGGTTTTATCAAGTCAAGGTATGAAACAAAAAATATAATATATACGACATACCATATATATATTGGTTTTAACAGCTCTAGATAAAAATCTTTCATAATTCTAGGTATCAGGTAAGGGAATAGTACGCCTATTGGTGTATATATGTGCGAGTAAAGTTCAATGTATATTCAGTACTCCCGAAGGCTTAGGGTCGATTTCTCGTCGACATTTCAACCTCGATTCTTAGTTCAAACTGTGTCCAAACATGTTAAAAGAACGGATTGAACTGTAGATCATAGTTTGAGAGAAGAAAAATGCCTTTGTCCATGTAGCCATTGTAGGTACAAATGGAAACAGTTTTTCTCAATTCCTATGCACTATGGCAACAAATCTGCTTCCAAATTCATTTTCAGGTGGGGGACTTCACCCTCCTGGATCCCCTGTCGGGGCCTAGGTATCCCTTGGATGTGGATTTTAGGTTAAATACATGCCAGCAACATTTTCCAATTGCCACGCCTGATATATTTAATATTGCCTGTAATATTTTCTGCAGGTCTCTTTTTCCATCAAATTCTACCAGAATCCATTCAGATTACTGTTATTTTATGTCATGAGAATCCAGTTTAATCAATCATTATTTTGTTTACAGAGCACCAAGTGACTAATTACAATAAATGATATAATTATCATCTGTACATGGAATTTAAATTTTCCAGATGTTGCCTATGGAGCATATACATAAACATAAAAAAAATTGTATATCAGAGTAAAAATATTTTAAAGTGTTTAAATAATAATAATAAAGATTGATTTTTACGGCAATATCATTGGATTGTCCATGATTTTTTTTGGATTTTCTTTCTTTTTTATTTATTTTTATTGTTGTAGACTGGAACAATCTAGTTGTTGGAAAAACCTCACCTTGGCTACAAGTGGATTCACAATGCCTGCATATTCGCAGAAATTCAGAACTGGTTGGTATTTCAGGGTTTTTATCTAGGCTTTATACAGTACCGAACATCTGCCCTTTCCCAAAGGCAAATGGCACTAAACATTCACAATTGCTGGACTTTAAATTCCCAAATTTGTTAATATCAGGCTGTTAATTTGTTAATTTCACGGTAACGATCGTTACCGGTAACGTATCAATACCGTGCTGGGGAAACTACGGAACCGAAATTTCGTTTCCCATGATATTAATGCTGTAATATATAATATTAGTTACATAAATTTAGTGACCAGTTTGAAAAAACTTTCCAATTATGACTAAAATCACACAGATTTTCCTTTTCCCTTCAGCTATAGGACCCTGGTGATAAATACCTGTATTTAAAACATGTATGTGATGTGTAAGAGAATATCACTAGTTTGCTCTTTCAGCTCCCTTTTGGCTCGCCCCTTATCAAACCAATGACTCAGTTTATCTTTATGCAGTTTAATTTTTAATTTTTTTTATTGTTATGTTATATCTTAGCAGATGACACCTTTGTTTTTATTAACTTTTCTTCTTGAGCTATAAGGACAAAAAAAAATCATGTAATAATTACCTTACATATAAGATAATTTTGTTTATTTAAATTCATTTATTACCACAAAAGATATGTGCATTGTCCAGATGCACAATTTAAAAAATATATTTAAGATAAAATTGTTTACATTTAAGTAAGTGATTTTTATATTTTGTTTTGGTTTGTATGTATTATCCAGGCTTTTAGGGAGGAGCTGTTGTATGCCAGTCACCTCGGCATGCCATCTGTACTGATACGATTGAAGAACAAGAACATAACTAACCTAGCAAGATGTCTGAATGAGCATCTTATCGGCAGCTTCTTTCAGCAGGTATTGGAGTCATTCTTTGTCATTTTATACACCACAGTGATCGGGGTTTTATTTTTGGAAACTCTACTTAATTCTCATGACTTAGATGGGAAATTTATTATCGAAATGAAAGAATTGATTGTTTAACAACACCTCAGCGTATCTTTTATTTAGCACATCATTTATTCAGCACATCATTTATTCAGCAGCTATTAGGTGTCAGACATGATGTTTTGCAACTCAGGTCTTCAAAGGAATCCCACTACTTCCACATGGACTAATCTTTTGATTAGCAGCAAAAATCTTTTATATGTGATTTCCCTTAGAGAGGAGAGCACATGTGGTCTTTTTGTTAAACCAGTTATGGACAACTGGTCGGATCAAGTTCCCTTACAGAGCACTCACTTTATGTATTGGATTTTTTTTTATCCCAGATTATACTATAAATTACTATATCATTGTGTTTTTATTGTTACAAACATGTTTTGTGTGTTATATTTGACTGCTTTATTTTAGCAATACTGGATCCAAGTTCCACTTCTATCTGCAAGAGACCAGTGTGACCAGCTGATTGAAGGCGTTGATAAGAACGCCACACCCGAGGACACGTGGAAGTGGTAAGCATTATTACTATTTATCGACATCATGTGTTCGTTTTTTAATGAACCTGTCATATACATGCAGGCATGCCTACTGTTCCTCCCCCACAGTATATGTTCCAGAAAAACATGAAAATTATTATGATAGCTTAAGATCAGTATAGTAACTTCCATTTTGAATACTAGCGTGTTTGGAGATTACGAAATGAGTTTGTAAAATACATTTATTTATTCCCTGAAAACAGAAAAAAATAAGGAATATGATGCATTCCTCAAATAAGGAAGAGGATCTGCCTAAGAAATTATGGGTCATTGGATCAAAAGCCATCATCTGGCTTGTTTTCACTCCGGAGTACAGCTCATGACAGGCTAAAAACAGGCCATGGTTTAACAAAGACTATCATATATGGAAAAATGCATACAAAAGAAAAAGTAGCCTGTTTGATAGTAGCAGTTACTGTATTCTTCTGTAGACCGTGTAGAAAAGTTGTATGTTTGAAACCTAATAACCGATATATTTATAAAAGCAAAAATCATCAAAATTTATGGACTCAACCAAAAAAGGAAGTATGCGTGTAATTAATAGTCACTTATTTCATAAACCACACAGCATTCATGGCAGAAATTCTGGAATTAGATAACCACACTATTTAGGAGGAGGTGTGTGTGTGCAGTAATATCAAAAGTTGCACACATTTGTTGCCAATAGACCATTACTGTGATCACCCCATGAAAAAAAAAAATTCAACATGCATACTTCCTTTTTTTGTTGAGTATATAAACATCAGATATTTGGTATGAATTATAACAAATATAAACTAATCCATTCTCAAAATCATAATATTATCATTTTTCAAATTTGTCGAAAGAAACTAGAGTAATGAGTATTTTGAGATATTTATTATTTTGCAGGTGGCATTTGTTCCGAACTCTGTGCGATAACAACAAACGTCTGGGAATTGCTCTAGAGTTGACCGCTGATCTTCCTTCAGAAGACGTTCTTGAACGCTGGTTGTCTGAACCCGTGAAGACGGTCATTCTGTCCACAAACCTGTTCCTCACTAACAAGAAGGGCTACCCTGTGCTGTCGAAAGCACACCAAGCTTTTATAAGAAAATTGTTTAAGGTAGTTCTTATCTAAACTGTATGAGGTTTATTCCACCTTACCTTTTAATTACAACCCCTGAAATTGTTCGTGCCAGTTGACAGTGCCGTGGAGATTGCCGCGGAGTGTTTCGAACTGCACTGTTTCTGCCATGGACTGAATTAAAAAATTTCAAGGAGTTTTTTTTTTAATTATTATTAAAAATAAAGTATACTTTATGCTAAAATTGCTGTAGACACTATTTCTCCACAGCATTCATTTGCAGGAGTTGAATTATTGCTTTTGCTCTTCCATCTTGTTATTTAGCACTAGACTTAAGCCATGTATACATTCTTCGTATTTGGTGATGATCTTAATCCAAATTTTATATAACATAAGGGAGAGATCCAGGAATATTGAAAGAGGGGGATTGAAAAATATAGTTAAGAAATTTAATACTGAAAGAGTGGAGTTGAAAGTAGTTAAGACCTAATGATAAAAGATAAAAATAAAAATTTGTGGGCGAAGATGGGGTTCAGACCAATAGATTCCCTCTACTTAGCAATTTACTGGATTCACCTATAACCAATTGTTATGTAACTTGAAATAATGTTTTTAACAAATATAGTATGGTACATTGAACTTTTACGACTTTGTGTCGTACTATGCATTTCTATACAAAAAACCCACATCATTAAAGTAATCTTTTTACAAAACAGGTAAATGAGACCATCCTGTATGTATCCAGAATTCTACATTACAGAGCTGTCTGATTTCTTTGAACAGCATTTTGTTTTCCCTATTATTATTGAATGATTCTTCTAAAGTGGTTACTCCTAAAAGTTTAGCCTGTTTTTAAATCCCAGCTCATCTATGTAATGAGTGAATCTAACACTAAATATAAGTTGAGACAAAATTTCTAAATTGTCAGCTAACATATATTATAAACTTGTCATACTACATTCATATCAGTTTTACAATCAGTCAGACAGCAGGTCACTTCTACTATTGTTTATATTTTATTGCAGCTGGATGTACAGATGATGTTGTCAGGAGTTGATAGACATCCTGAGAAGGGGATACGTGCTTACCAGCAATACCTCGATCATATGTGGCAGGTACGGCTGTAATAAGTTGTGTTTCATGTTTTGATGTGTTCAGTGTAAGAAGTTTAAGGGTCGTTCTCTGCTATTAACATTTCCTTATTCCAATCCCTGAAATAACCCACAGCAATCGTCAATGCCGTGAAGTTTTTCATTCTCTTTAGCATTTTGTTGCTAAGGGCTAAATAGTTTTTTTCAAGGTGTATTTTTTTTTATTATTAAAAATAAAGTATACTTTACACTAAAATTGCCCGCGGCAGTCGACAGTGTTGTGGAGATAACCACAGAATTTTTCATTCTCTGCGGCACTTATTTTTCAAGGTGTATTTATTCTTATTATTAAAATAAAGTATACTTTACACTAAAATTGCTGTGGAAAATGCTGTGGACACTATTTTTCCACCGCATTTATTTTGCCGTGGATATTTTCTTAATTGCTGGGGTTGCTTATTCATACAAACTGTATGTTTGGTTTTAGAGGGGTGTTGGGATTGAGCAAACTTACAAATTTAATTTAATCATTAAATTAAATTGAACAACTTGGTGCTATTTTAATATAATTTAACTAAAAATTCATATAAATAATTGTTTAATATCTTGGTTGCTATTTAATCTTGTTTTAATATTATGTATTGTTGTTGTTCTTTCCAGTCGCAGAGTCCACCTGACAGAATCAGTCAGTTTGCTCGCGGCTATGAAGATTATCTGCAGTCGCCATTACAGGTTAGGCCTTATAGTTCTTAAAAGAAACTAATTTTTATAATATTTTAGTTTTTATCGCTAATATTATTGAATTTATTTTTAGCATGCTCGTTATATTTTATTATTATTTTGTAGATAATTGATCATATTGTAAATCAGCTATATACACCGAATTATTTTAAGATATTAAATTTTATAATTTAACCATGGCATAGCAGATATTTATTTTTGTATTTTGTAGTCATACAATATTCGGTTGAATTCAGTTCAGTTCAGCTTGAAGATTACAGAGTTTAGCTATAGAACACATTAATGCAAGATTGGTTAGAAATATTAAACCAAGTGTGTGATAGATATGGTAAGAGAAACTAACATAATTATATATTTAATACTGGCTAATTCAATATTTTAATTCTTTTTTAGCCTCTGATGGACAATCTTGAATCACAGACTTATGAAATATTTGAGAAGGATCCTGTCAAGTATTCACAATATCAAAAGGTTGTTATAAAAGATTTATGCAACAACTTGTGTAAAGTGCACATTCTGCCTTACACATGCAGATGCAGACAGATTGTACATTTTTGGGGACTTTAAAAAAAAAATTGTGACAATGTTTTATCAGTTCTTGAGTCCATATTTACATGCTTGTCTTTCAAAATTATGAGTCACTTTGATTAAGAAGATCTAATACATTTTTGATAATGTGTTCCTACACAGTTAATAATTTGTTGTCATTTTCAAACAGATTGTGTATATTGCAACCACATACAACATATGAACATTTAGTAGTTGTGTTGGGTATACAACTTTACTCTAAGGGTCATTCCATGTCAAATCACGCAATGGATGTCACCTCACCCTCTCTCTCTCAAGATTGACCAATTTGTTATTGAGATATGGTCATTTGAATAATTGCGGCGACGCTCATTTTGGTCAAAATTGCCACATTTGGGTGGGCTATATCTCAGAATCCGCTGGTCCTATCTCTCTAAAAATTTGAATATGATAGTTTTTAGCCCCAATAACCCCAACTTTCAGCAAAATAGGAGAGAGTGAAGTGACATTTTTCCATTTGTTTGGGTGATTTGACTTTGAATAACCCATAACAGGAATGTTTCAAGTTTTAAGTGTGTTTATATTTTCAGGCAATATATTATGCTCTGCTTGACAAGATAAAACCAGAAGAAAAGGATACAAAAGATCTGTAAGTTAAGATTTTGTTTATATTGTCAAATAATTATGTATAATTATAAAATAATCACTTAGTAAATCTAATCAACAAATCTTAAGTCCCATATTTACCATATTTAAGTGAGGAATTATATGTCATCATTTACTGAAGATATTTTATTAATATCTTGATATGATTCTTTTATCTATTAATGGCTAAAAAATAAGAACGCTACTATAACTGATAAAAAATAAATTAAATATTACATACTTATGCCCATTGCCCCATGATGAACATAGGCCATTAACGTCACCTCTCCACCTAACTGAACTCCGGGCAGATCTCTCTGTTGGTGAAAATTCTCCTTCTTACATACTTACACCCATAATCCAATGAGGAACGTAGGCCATAAACGGCACCTTTTCCAGCTGACTCGACTTGTCAGCCCTCTCCAGCATATTGTTTTTATTCAGTGGCTGTTAGGTGTCAGAAATGTAGTGTTTTGTGAATCATGGTTTTTAGTGGAAACCAACTACCACCACATAGGCTACTCTTTGCAATTAGCTAGGCTACTCTTTGCAATTAGCAGAAAGGGATCTTTTATATGCACTATCCCACAGACAGGACAGCACATATGACCTTTGATGAACTAGGACCACATATGACCTTTGATAAACTAGGACAGCACATATGACCTTTGATAAACTAGTTCAGGACCACTGGTCAGTGCAATTGGCATACACCTCCACATTGAGCCTTGCGGAGCACTCACTCTGCGTTGGAGCCGGTATTGAAATAAAAAATCCCATGCCTTGACTGAGATTTGATCCCAGTACCTACCAGCCATGATTCTGACAATTTAACCAATGCACCACCGGTGCCAGGTTAAATAAACTCATATTAATTTTGATTGATTTTATTGATTTAAGCTTGTTTTTCTTATTACTTTTCCTTGTCATTTTGTTCATATAATTATAATTACAAACTAACAGGATTGTAATGGTTGTGGGAGCTGGACGAGGTCCACTGGTTCGAGCCGCCCTGACCGCTGCCCAGCAGGCTGACCGACATATTCGCAAGTTGTATGCCGTCGAGAAAAATCCTAATGCTGTTGTAACGTAAGATTTATTTTCTCTTTTCAATACTTCGTTACTTAAATGTTAAAAACTATGTATCAAGTTATATTAACCATCATCTGTGCTTTTGCTTATTTCTTTTAACTTAGCCTGACCTCTGACCTATTCTCCAGAAAGGTCAGAGGTCAGGCTAAGTATCAATAAAAGAGAAAAACACTCCCAAGTTTTCTCCATTTTTATATCTTTTTCTTATTAATTTCAAATTTCTTTTGTTGTGTATAGGAAAAATACAGATTGCCACATTTTTTTTAGTGAACTAGATTGTGAAGGTTGATTAATTTAATAATTTAAAAAAAATTATTGAAATTTTCTGAAGAATTTAAATATGAGATACTGGTAGACCAGTTTAAAGTTGTATCGTATGATATTTGATTGTATGAAGAGATAATCAGTGATTATAAAGAATTGTTTTATTTACAGTCTGGAGAATCTTAAAGATGAGATGTGGGGAGACCAGGTTGAAATTGTATCATGTGACATGCGACACTGGAATGCACCGGAGAAGACGGACATTCTTATAAGTGAGCTGCTGGGTTCGTTCGGAGACAATGAGCTGTCGCCTGAGTGTCTTGACGGTGCACAGAGATTTCTCAAAGGTTGTTTTAGCTTGTATTTTCATCTCTTCCTATTTATTTAGCTTACTGAGAATTATCATATTTGTAGAGTATACTAAACAAGTTCCTTTGTAATACTGTGAATCTTACAACATGAGTGTTTTCAATTAAGCAAGTGATGTGCAACAGAATTTGGTAAAATTGTTATATGAACAG
Source organism: Symmetromphalus regularis (assembly GCA_032355785.1). NCBI lineage: Eukaryota > Metazoa > Mollusca > Gastropoda > Neomphalida > Neomphalidae > Symmetromphalus > Symmetromphalus regularis. The sequence continues at coordinate 4,757 of JAULBS010085245.1, read as the reverse complement.
TTTTTCACAGTAAAGAGTATGGCATTCTATTTATTACATTATGTGTTTATAAATATATATGTGTTTTCCTTTACAAGAGAAAAGACAAACCAACTAACAGTAATTATGTTCATGACCTAGTTTAACAGAATTGGTTTCATTGTCAACAGTGGCCGGTTGAGTGACTTGTGCATTTAGTTGTCATTTTCATTTCTTTTTGATTCTAATAGACCTAAGCTAACCAATTAAATATTTTATTCAATTCACTGTCAGTCTAATTGCTTCTGGATTTTACTAGGCCATCAGTGAAACAATTGATCAGGTGCTCAGAAGTCATTAACTCATAAAATATGTAAAACGCTAGCGGTAGACGAGAGTGGATTAACGACCAGTAGTCCACAAATGGTTTATCAAAAACTGTGGTATATGCTATCCTGTCTGTGGGATAGTGCATATTAAAAAAAAACCTTACTGCTTATTGATAAGAGTTGCCGCATTAGTGTGGCGGTAGCATGTTTTATCTTTTCTTGCAAAACTAACCTTTATCCTGGACAGACAGCACAGGAAACTGTGTGGCCAGGACAGCATGCTTGAACCTTAACTGGATATAAGCACAACCAACCAACCGAGTGGATTAAACCAAAATATAAGATTGTATCTCTTCCATGGTGGTTTAATGAAAACCTGTCCAAAGGACTTAAATGGAAATAAAATGTGTATAGTAGTCTTTCCAATTGGTATTCATATTCAGTCAATATATTTTATGTTTTATTTTTGTCTAGATGATGGAATCAACATACCATGTGAATACTCATCCTTCTTGGCTCCTATTCAGTCAGTGAAACTATATAATGAAGTCCGTGGGTGTAAGAGTGACAAAGACAAAGGTCCAGAGGTAGGGTATTGTGGGTATTTTAATGGTTATGTGTTCACTGTTAAAGTAATAGAGTAGGGTTGTTTATCATCAGTAATTTAGCTAGGGTGTACTTCAGAGTACTGTTAAAAACACGAACCTTTGTGATTTATGATTGCAATAATTTTATGACAGTTGAAATACAGGTTTGAAATAAATGAAATAATGATAATTTTTTGCTAGAGGTCATAAATGATAGCCAACATTTTTTAAATTCATTCATATGTTGATATGCCTGCTCCCCCTTTCACCCCCCCCCCCCCAAATTTTGAAGGGGATTTTAATATACATTCTAATTATTAATATAAATTTATATGATAATCTTGACTCCCACTCCCCCATGTATACGGTTTGCATGAATAGAAAAATGTTGAGGAGCGAGATGTAGCTCAAACGGTAGCATGTCTGCCTGTGAACCGGTCCGGTCGGTTGTCGGATCGATCCTTCTCAGTGGACCCATTTGCTGTTTGGGCTATTTTCCGTCTCATCCAATGATCCACAACTGGTTCATCAAAGGCCGTGGTATGTGCTTGGACGGTGCATATAAAAGACCCCTTGCTGCTTATCGGAAAAGCAGCCTATGTGGCTTCCTCTAAAAACATATATTAGAATTACCATATGATTGACGTCCAATAACCGATGATAAGATAAAAATCAATGTGCTCTAGAGACGTTGTTAAATAAAACAAACTTTACTTTTAGAAAAATGTTGAAGTATCTCCTAAACTAATCAAACTTTTGTATTGTAGACATTTACATAGCAAATTTTTAAAACTTATTTTGTGCTCTGTTAGTCAAGGATGTTGGAGACAAGTTGCAATCTTTTGAAAATACATAGACTGAGACATTGTTTTTTTCTCCTTAAGGCTCCATATGAGATGCCATATGTGGTTCGCCTTCACAATTGTCAGGTGCTGACAGATCCCAAGAAAGTGTTTACATTCAAACATCCCAATCGAGGTAAGTGTGTGCTGTGTTTATATGCAGTCTGTTAACTATTGTAATATTATGCCAGCCATAAAAGCCAAAAATACTGCTTTAATTTCAGCATGCCAGAACCACTCCACCCTATTTTAGGCCAAAAAATAAGTGGCCAGTCACTTTGTGTAATATAGATTAGTAATTTTGGTAATTTGATAGTCACAAAGTTAATTTTGTCAGTCATTTTGTCCAACTCCGCCATTTTAACAGTTAAAATCAACAGTTCTTTGTAGAATTGACTCAATACAGCTTATGTATGTTGCAGAAAATGGGGCTGAATTAAATAAAAAATATACATTACAAAACCTAAAATGTATAAAGATTTTATGAAATTGTTTGACAGGAAATGTTTTTTTAATGTTCAGCACAAATTGATTGATATCAGAGATTTTTACTGACAGACCAAAACTATTTATTTCCAGGCTTGGATTTTCCCCAAGGGATACATATTTTCAGTGGATTATTTTATCCACTGAACATATATATTGTTTGTGAGAAATATATGATGATATATAAAAACATCTCTATAAATCACATCCATAATCACACTTTCACCTATGAGTTTGATTGAATAAAAGTTAACCATATTTTGATGTTGGCTGTTTTGCTTACTGGAGGCATATGGAGTGAAGTGTAAAGCATTTCTTCATTGAATGGTTATTATAAGCATATGAGATGGGGGATGGGGGGAGCAATTGGCAATGTACTAACTTTTAAAAATTGATGGCTCTACTACAGCCTGTTTGGCATACATAAAATATATTTTAACTACATAAATGCCATCTACTAATATCGTCGTCTTTTTGACAAAGGGAAGAATCTGCAATTTTGCCAAATTACGTAATAATAAGCCTATTAAAAAAAACTGACATCCACTGATTTGCCTTGTTGTCTAAAATTAATTAACTAATTACAGGAGTGAAAGATAAAGTTATTTTCAGAATCAAAATCTATGGCGCTATTAACATGAAAAATGATTTTACGTTAGTTTTATAAAATGTTGAATATTCGTCCCGTAGTCAGAATGCCGATGATACGTGCTACTTTTTGTTGGTCCATTAAGTATACATGTATGTACAAAATGTGCATGTGTCATTTGATTGGCAAGTAACATGTTGTTTACGTACTTTCAGATGCATCCATTGATAACAGCCGCTTTGCTTCACTGGAGTTCAACATAAAGAGCAACTGTGTGCTTCATGGGTTTGCGGGATATTTCGAAGCAATCCTCTACAGAGACGTCATGCTGAGTAAGTACAGTTACTCTTACTCTGTGTTAAAACAAACAGACCATTTCAGAAATAATCACATAAAGGGTTGGGGAAACTTTTTTCCCCTCATGTCATTGACTTACCCAGAAGAGGGCCATGGTGGCAAATCCTACACTTCTTCCGTGCCCCCCTCACACACAGACTTCATTGACATTTTTTTTGGTGGTGGTTGTATTTATTTTCGTGCTTATATCCAATTAAGGTTCAAGCATGTGGTCCTGGGCACTCAACTCACGTTCCTGTGCTGTGTCCAGGACAGAGGTTAGTGTTAATAGGAGACACGAACCCGCTGCTTTTCTATAAACAGCAAGGGATCTTTTATATGCACTATCCCACAGACAGAATAGCACATACCACAGCCTTTGTTAAACCAGTTGTGGAGCACTGGTCGGTGTAAGTGGTATACATCTACCCACTGAGCCTTGGATTGGAGCTGATACTGAGATTAAAAATCCCATGCCTCAACTGAGATTTGATCTCAGTACCTACCAGCCTCGCGTCCGATAACTTAACCACTGCGCCACAGAGGCCGGTATTTTTTTTGGTCCTCACCACCTTTTATATTTGCCTGTCTTGCAATCTTATTAGTGTTTCCTGTGCAGTTGGTTCCTACCAATATAAGAGGTATTGAGATAACCTCACATAATTGAGATCACCTCTCGTAATTAAGAAATGACTATGGGTTAATTTCCTACCGGAAAACTTAAACACATAATATGCAAGGCTATCATCACACATGGCCGGTAGCTTGCCAGACTTGTGGTTGATTAAACATCTTCATTATATACTCATGTCATAAGGAAGGTCTTGTTCTATTTTTAATGGAGTTTAATAAAATGTGATAAACTATTTTCATGTACTGGTATTTTAATTTTTGTTTGAAGAACCTATCATATATACACTATTGTTAGAAATAAATGCATTATATTATTAATGCGTATAACACTGACTCTCATTAATTTCAAAATCTACATTAATTCTTGTAACACTTATAAATACTTTGTCTTGTTTAGGTATTCTTCCAGACACCCATTCACCAGGAATGTTCAGCTGGTTTCCAGTTCTTTTCCCAATCAGAGTAAGTACAAACATTTGACATGATAGTTACCACAATGCACTCTGAGTCTTAGTAAACATGTGGTAAATAATTACGACTGAAAACAAGAAAATTAAAAATAATATTTCTTAAGAAATATCCTGACAGATGATGTCCTTATCACTGTACAAAATTTGTCAGTCCCTATTGAAATTAATTATGTAAATAAATTAATAAATAAAAAATTTAATATGCCCACAAAAGACTCAGGTCAAATGTCGGGAATTATCATGCTTATATCAAATAAATGTTCAAGCATGCTTGTTGTGGATACAAAGTCTGAGTCACGCTTGTTGTGGATACAAAGTCTGAGTCATGGTTGTTGTGGATACAAAGTCTGAGTCATGGTTGTTGTTGATACAAAGTCTGAGTCATGGTTGTTGTTGATACAAAGTCTGAGTCATGGTTGTTGTGGATACAAAGTCTGAGTCATGGTTGTTGATACAAAGTCTGAGTCATGGTTGTTGTGGATACAAAGTCTGAGTCATGGTTGTTGTGGATACAAAGTCTGAGTCAT
>JAULBS010085234.1:0-18347 GCA_032355785.1 Symmetromphalus regularis | reverse complement strand
TGGACCCATTTGCTGTTTGGGCTATTTTCCGTTCCCGCCAGTGGTCCACAACTGGTTTATCAAAGGCCGTGGTATGTGCTGTCCTGACTGTAGGACAGTGCATGTAAAAGATCCCTTGCTGGTTATTAGAAGGAGCAGCCTATGCGGCGGCAGCAGGTTTCCTCTAAAGACATATGTCAGAATGACCATATTATTGTAATAGTATTAGAATAAAGTGCTCCTACTGGCAGCAGCTAGTGGGAATTTTCCTGTTAGCTCAGTTGGTAGAGCACTAAACTCTCAAACTGATGGTCATGGTTCAAATACCCTCAGTGGGGGTTGAGATTTTTCTGTCACATTTGGAGCCGACGTAAGGACTGGGTTTGTTCTGACTACCTGAACATGATTTAAAAACCAGTCAGAACCTGTAACAGCTCAACTGCCCGTGGCCCACAGCTCCAGGACTTAGCTTCACTTGAGGGGGGAGTATGTAGTAGTGTTAGAATAAAATGCTCCTACTGGCAGTAGCTAGTGGGAATTTCACTATTAGGAGGTTGAGATTTTTCTGTTACATTATGAAATCCTATAGCCAATGATCAGATAAAAATCAATGTGCTCTAAAGGCGTTGTTAAATAAAACAAACTTTACTTTTACCACTATATGGTTTCTTCTCAAGCTATGAACTGGCCCCAGTTAAGCTGTTGGATTCATGACACCTAATAGCCACTGAATCAACAAGGTGCTGGTGCCATTAAACAAACATTCCTTTCCTTCCCAGTCTACATGATCTGCTCACTGTTGTTGTCAACTCTTGTAAATTATATCACTTCAGTTGTAGTCAAAGCTGTGACTTAGCCATATCTCAGGGCTTTAGATTCCACCAGTTTCATGACAGTATATGTCGTGCTCAAAATACAGCTGGCCAAATTATTATTATTAAAAAAATAAATAAAAAACCCACAAAAAAACCTGAAGATATGTTAAGCATTATATTTAATTATAATAGAAACATCAATTAGAGTACGGGTTTAGTCGAACAATTACGGACATTACTAATCAGTATGTAAACATAACTGGATCCCATGTATTTGTTCCAAATAATCACTAAGAAACAAATTACTTTGCGGCACTTCAAAATGAAATGAGTTAACTTAAGTTTGTAGCCATTGCTTGCAAATAACCACATTGTGCCCAAATTATCTGTTTTTCAAATCATCCAATAAAAAATGACCTTTATTAAATAAACATCCATATATACTGAACAGAAAAAAAAATACAAATTTTGGTTCAGATCCAATTTAATCAGACGAAAATTTCATAAAACCATAAAATTTATGCTGCGCATGCTAAACACTTCTCTGCACATGTCTCCAGTAAGCAAAACGGCCAACGTCTAAATATGGTTAACTTTTATTCAATCAAACATTGCCAATTAAATTTGCATTACTTTTGCTGTTCAGTATATAACATTACTTTTTAAAAAAATATTGAAAGCCCTAAATTGTTTTCAGATTGACAATTTTTGGTGCATTGGTTGAATAATGGCAAACACGATCTTTTTATTACTTTTTATTTTATTTTTAATACATCACTATTATCTTCTCTAACCAAAGTAATTATTTTTGAATATAAATTTCAATTAACTTATGTTACACCCAATCAGTTTTATATTCCAGAGTATACTAAACTATTAATAAAGAAGTAGAATCTCTGAAAGGTATGGTAACACTATATAGATTGCTTCAGCAAACATCAAAGATAGCCGATGAGATTAATTTTAAAGATGACAGTTCAATTTAGTAAGACTTGTAAAAATGTATCAATTTCCATTAATTAGTAATTTAAAAATAAGTGTACATTACCAAGTCTAACGATTTACATGTAATACCAAAGTAAGATGATATAGCTTTGAGTTTATATAATAAAAATGGATTTATATACAACAATTTTATATAATTAAAATCTGTTTAAAAAATACAATTTCATGAGGATATCTAATACTGTTAACTAAGTTATTTTTAAAATTCTTTTACGAGCATTTTTAATATACAGAGTGGGATATACCTCAAATGGTAGCATGTCCACCTGTGAACTGGTCGGTTGTCGGATCAATCCTTTTCAGTGGATCCAGTTACAGTCTGAGCTATTTTCCTTTCCAACCAGTAGACCACAACTGATTCATCAAAGGCTGTGATATGTGCTGTCTTATCTGTGGGACGGTCCATATAAAAAAAACCTTGCTGCTTATTGGAAAGAGTAGCCTATATGGCGGCAGCAGGTTTCCTCTTACTAAATATGTCAGAATGACCATATAATTGACGTCCAATAGCCGATAAGATAAAAATCAATGTGCTCAAGAGACGTTGTTAAATAAAACAAACATTTCATTTTTAATATACAGGACAGAACATAGCACAGCACTTGTTATATTAAGGTGTCCACCAAAGTGATCAATAATTATACAATCATGTCACCCCTTAGGCAGGCACTTTACCACTGAGCTACCTATAAGATTCTCAGATGTTAGTTGTATGATGCAGGATCAGCAGATTGCATTCAAAAGTGGGTTGGGGGCACTGTAAAGAAGATGGTCAAAGAATTGCAGCGTTCTTACAAGTTCTCCGTCATACTCTGAAAACTCTACATATTTCGGCTAAATTATTTTGTCACCAAGTCTAAAAATATTTTTTTATTAGTTGTCCCCTAAAAAGTGTTGGTGGCATAGCTCCCTCGGTCCCTTTGATATGTGTGCAATAGATGGTGTTTGCAGAGAGATACGTGTAGATATCTAATTAAAAAATATATAATTATAGTGTCAACAAAAAACACTGGGTTAATAAAACCTAACAGCTTTTCACAGCGACTATCTGAACTCCAACATTTATAAATTTAACAATCTAAAGCTTACCATTATCAATGATGGATTCTTTAAATGGTGTTTACAGCAAATAAATTTTGACTTTACAGATGTTGAGAAAAAGAACAAAGGCCGACAAGATCCGACTATTATCAAATAGCATTGCTCGTAAGCTTTTGATCGCTGCAAGATTTGAACAAACAACACCAAACTGATTTCACGTGCTAGGTGCAATGGACCGGATTACAGCAGAGTTTACTCTCTTTGTAGTCTGGCAAGCAATTATAGCCGAACTTTCGTCAAAAACAAAAGGAAAGATAGCTCAGGGCTTAGTTAATTTTTGTTTCAAGTGTATAAAAGCTTCCTGTCAGAAATTAATCACTGACTACATTTAGACGTGGATGGCAAAACAGAATGAAATGTCATGACAATTTCTGCAGTGAATGCACGATCAAAATATATAATGGCTGCCATTAGATGAGATCCATTATCCACTTCACACGGATAATCCCCGATCAATAGATAGTGTTCTGTGAACTTACTTACTTAATGTGTTATTTGGACAATGTACAGTTAATAATAAACCCTGTCTAATGCGCATGCACACTATTCAAACAAGACCACAGCAAACAGAATGCAAATGAATCCATCGCACGCACTGTCTCGATTCACCAACAATAAAACCTAAAGCAAATGGAAAAATGTTGACCCAATACAGACGCTTCATTTGGAACTCACGCAGGAGAATTGGTCTGTAAGCAGTGCTACGCGATCTGCAATGTATGAAATACCTTGCTTTTATTGATTGCAAAGTTTTAATTAACTTTTCAAGTGCTGTCACATGGGGCTGCATTCGGCACAACTGTGGACCGGGATGTAGCTCAAATAGTAGCGTGTCTACTTGTGAAGTAGTTGGTCATCGGATCGATCCTTCTTAGTAGACCCATCTGCAGTTTGGGCTATTATCTGTTCCTAACAGTGGTTCATCAAAACTGTGGTATGTGCTGTCCTGTCTGTGGGACTGTACATATAAAAAACCATTCCTGCTTATTGGAAAGAGTTCCCTATGTGGTGGCAGCATGTTTCCTCTAAATAAATATGTCAAAAAGACCATATGATTGATGTCCAATAGCCGATGATAAGATAAAAATCAATGTGCGCTACAGGCGTCGTTAAATAAAAAACAAACTTCAGCACAACTGTTGAGCAACACTGGGTGCACAACCAAAACAAAAGTCTTCCTTTATTAGTTGATAAAACCATATGGAAAAGGAAATAAATTAAATAATTCATTTTTATTGTTAAACCATCCAAAAAAAAATCTTTCACCAACATGGCAGAAAACAGAAGATTGATTAATACAATATGTTATCTTCAAATATCAATCTCAGACATCAAAGAGTCAACAATTTCCGAAATGAAAGTCAAACATTTTCTTGGTATTTTTGGTATTATTCAACTAATATTTTGATTGTCCAAACAAATACATATTTGCATGATCATATTTTTAAAGCAGAATTTTGATCATGGCAATAGAAGTTATTGATGAACTGTGATAATGATTTCTTTCACTCTATATGGAAGAGAACAAATGTTTGGTAGATCCAAACATCCGTAGGGGCAGCAAATAGAGGAAGGTGATCATGTGGCTGTTTGATCAGGATTGGTCCCTGTGTTTACAAATTTTCCTAGGATGAAGAATAAACTTGTGTGGCCGATGCGAACAATTACTGGAAATTGATCCCTCAGTAGGATAATAATCAGAATGAAGGGCAACTCCTGCAATGTCAACAACAAGCAGATAGAGATTAAACCAGAGATTATCACGATATTGAGCAAATCCAACGAGTAGTCTGAAAAACAGGCTGAATGCATAAAGTAAATGTGGAGTATTTGTGGTCATCACATTTTAATAACACATTCATTTCTACTAACGATAATCAAATCAACTAATTTTAAAGTTAAATCATATATTAATCAAGATTTTAATTTTGTTTTAACACTATTGGGAAAAAAACAACCATTAGCTGGTTATGGCTCAGTCACAAATACACCGTAAGTGGGTAAGATGCCTGTATGATGCGTGTTTCTGGCAACATCCTACGAACATCATTGATTTTTAGGCTGATTTTTGGGCATCGTAAACTTTTAATGTGGTATTATAATTTTTTGAAGACAGTACGCTTTTTAAAATTGGGAACTCTTACAGCAGCTGTACAGTAACCACATGAATTAACAGGATATCGTATGGGCATTGTACAGTGAACATACTGTGTTCTTAAGATTTTATCGCCCAAAATATTTTGTCAGCCCATAGTAAGCATATTGGATCTAATGTGACAGTGGCACAGACTTTTGGGAAACCCTTACGATTCTTTCCCGATGTCGCAGACACCAGGCACCATACGATAAACCCCCACACACAGCATTTGTGTCTGAGCCATTACTATGACTATGTTCTAGCAAAAGTGCAATGGTTCTTAAACATTTGGAAATTTCATGGTCGTTATGAGAAACAGTTGATCATACACAACTATGCCTATATGGATGGATGGATGGATAGATGGATGGATGGATGGATGGATGGATGGATGGATGGATGGATGGATGGATGGTCGGACGGATGTATAGATGGATGGATGGATGGATGGTTGGTTGGACGGATGTATGGATGGATATGCATTAATATCAATGCAATAAATAAAATATTTATAATAACCCCCTTAACTTTTTTTTTTTCTTGTATAACTTATAAGAACTAAAATTGACTTAACAGTTTAAGCTTGTGTAAATATTAAATAAATAACCAGACATCTGGCATTAGACATGCCTCCACCACCATTCCACTCAAACATCATACAAAAGCTTAAACTACTTCGCCATCCAATTCATCAAACTCCATGTGTGTGTTGGTACACATGTCAACTAACAGCACTGTTATTACAAAGCAAACATTACTGTATAGGTCAAGTCATTTAAGTTATTATTTAAAATGGAGCAACATTGTATATTGTAACACATACAACAAACATGAGTCAGTGTGTCAGACATTGAGGATAATTTAAATGTAATTTGGTATGTTTTAGACAGATTTATGCTCTTGTTTAAAATAAAACACTAAATTTCATGATAGGTGCCACCAGTCAGAAAGAATATATTTTGTAAAGTAAAGTAATATAAAGTTTTATTTAAATAGGTCTCTAGAGCACATTGATTTTTATCTTATCATCAGCTATTGGATGTCAATCATATGGTCATTCCAACATATTTTATTTAGAGGAAACCCACAGCCACCTCATAGGCTACTCTTTCCGATAAGCAGCAAGGGGTCTTTTATATGCACCGTCCCACAAACAGGACAGTACATACCACAGCCTTTGATGAACCAGTTGTGGACCACTGGTTGGAATGGAAAATAGCCCAAATGCCAAATGGGTCCACTGAGAAGGAGCGATCCAACAACCGACCGGTTCACAGGCATTTGAGCTACATCCTGCTCCTATTTTGTAAACATACCCATTCTGACTATCAAGTATCATTCATAAATGCATGTCAGTACAACTATTGAGAAATCCATTGTAATAAATGTAAACAACACCAGTGGCACAGTGGTTAAACTGTCGTCTCATGGCTGGTAGGTACTGGGATCAAATCTCAGTTGAGGTATGGGATTTTTAATCTCGATAGCAGCTCCAACCCAGAATGAGTTCTCCACAAGGCTCAGTGGGTAGGTGTATACCACTTATACTAACCAGTGGTCCACAGCTGGTTTATCAAAGTATGTGCTATCCTGTCTGTTGGATAGTGCATATAAAAGATCCCATGCTGCTTTATCGATAAGAGTAGCCGCATTAGTGTGACGGCAGCGGGTCTCGTGTCTTCTACTAACACTAACCTCTGTTCTTGGCAGACAACACAGGAAGCTGAGCTGTGTGCCCAGTACAGCGTGCTTGGACCTAAATTGGAAATAAATACAACCAACCAATCTGTTATCTGTCACGCACAGAAATAGTATTTAGGTGTCTGCTGTTACTGGATTAAAACCCCAAAATACAGGTAATTTAGGCTAGACATCAAATTCAGCTAAATTTAACAAACTAAGGAGAAAATAAAAGATCTAATCGAATTTGACTGGTCACTAATTGGGACCACAGCAGTGGTCGACAGTCATAACAATGACCCCCTCAATCAGTGTCAAATCAACACCATATGATCCCACAGCTTCCCTTGGAATTCCTAAACTTCCATTTACATCAATAATGAACTGAAACCAATAATCAACTACCATAAGTCTTTATTATAACACCTGGTTTGCCCTCCGTGGCCTCTGTCCCAACAGGACCAAGTGCAAGTGCTAACTTCCTGTCCCTTCAGTCCTACATGAGAACCATCTTTAATTGGAGAAAATTACAACCTTTGACAATCAATTATTGATCAGAGTTGATTACGGCAAGTATATCTCTACCAACAGATATGATTTTCCATCACTGAAGCTAACGTGGGGACTTCACTAATGAATAGAGAGCTTCGTTACTTGGCAAAAAGCTGAAATATTGCTTCTAGTCTTCCCTGGGGATTCATTCTGGCTCTGGCCAACAATCTCAATTCAAACGAGGTTTTTATAACCTGTCACCGAGATATAAAAAAATCTGATTATGCGTAATACACAACTGTTTGGTTTAAACACAATAAATGCGTGCAAGTTCCAACGGGATTGTTTGGAATAAAGAACAGAGTCATAAAATAATCTGTGAGCAGAACTTAACAAATTAAACTTGCCATTCGCTGCTAATGATGCCGATTTGTAGATGTCTACCATCCATTACCTTATTAAGTAACCAATTTATATTTGGATGGAGTTCTTTCTAACCATCAAGCCAATTTGTCGTTGGATAGTTCTGTTTCTACCCATCAAACTTTGCACATTATTTCACCATTATGGGTACTTAAGGTTATGTCGTCGAGAAAATTTACTTTTATACATGTAGCTATAAGGTTAAAAAAAAACACTGCGACTGTCAAATTAAGATATATTAAACAAATAATTATTTACAGACAGCATGATTTTACTTTAAAAGGTTTCCTTATTGGAAAGGAAATGATTGTTTAATGACAGTCCAGGACATTGTTTATTAACAGGCTGTTAGGCGTCTGACATATGGCATTTTGCCACACATTGTCTTTAGAGGAAACGTGCTACCACCACATAGGCTACTCTTTCTGACTAGCAGCAAGGGATCTTTTATGTGCGCTTTCCCAGACAAGACAGCACATACCATGACCTTTCTTAAGCTAGTTGTGGACCACTGGTCAGTGTAAGTGGTATACATCTACCCACTGAGCCTTGCAGTACACTCACTGCGAGTTGTAGCCGGTATCGAAATTAAAAATCCCAATACCTACCAGCCATAAGACTAACAGCTTAACCAATGCGCCATTGAGACCAGTTTGTCCTTATTCTGACTTTATTTCACAACGTATCTGTATAATTAAGTACCTGAATTGGAAGTTAGTTTTTTGTAACACTTTATTTTATTTTAATTGAAGGATGGGAGGTGGGGGGGTGTGGTATTTTAAATATTTTCCATTTGAATTCAGAATAGATATATTCCACACTGGGGTGTCCTTACTCCTTAAAGTATATACTAACAACAGATAGTGACTAATATTGTAAAAAAGTTTTCAGCTCTCTTATAATATCTTTTTCATTTGGGATGTCAGGTGTGCGTTTCTTGTCACAATTAGATACACATTAAAAGAAAGGAATATTTGTATTTTAAATTCACCTGCCTGAAGACAGGATCATACATTCTGCAGACTTTGATATACCAGTTGTGAAACACTCTTGGGATGGAATAAAAACAACTGTTAGAGATTTAGGGTTGATTTCTTGTCGACAGTTAAAAGAATGGGTTGAACTGTAGATCGTGGCTAAACTGTCTACGAGAGACTGGGTCTTAGTGTCACAATAATGATTTTAGGCAAAATGATAAGATTTATAAGTTTTAACCGACAATATTTTCTTTTATTGGTTACATGCTAATGAATAATGTAAAAACAAAGTAAATACCTATTACATTTATTGGTGGAAAGAAGATTCATATATTTTATCTTCAGACAGAAAGCCATATATTTTATCTTCAGACAGAAAGCTATCTTCTTTATAAAAGAACAATTCAATAGGATTAGTTTCAATAGCTCTTCAATACAAATTACGATGACAAAGTGATAAAATATTAAAATCAAATGATCCATTAGTTGGTAGGAATGCACACTGATACAAAGGATGACCTTTTAAAGTAAAATCATGCTCAATTGATGTAAAGAAATAATGAAAGCTGATCACAGAGTTTCCAATCCACTTGTATCTGGGCCGATAAGATGATGCAATGGCATCCTAAATAAGCTATCTTTTATGTACAAAGAGGCAGTAATTCATCAATGACAATATCAAACTCTTTGATCCTAGAAGCATGACCATCAAAATTGTTTCTTTTTCAACTTTTCCTACAAAATTAATTATCTTACCTTAAAATCTACTTATACCATATAAGTTTCCCTCTTGCCTGCATTAACATATATTAATTATTATATTCCAATCACAGCCATTTTAAGAAACTTTCTTATGTGGCCATTGAAAGTGAAAAGATATCAAATTAGCTCTGTCCACTTTGTTCCATGGGGATGATTGCATCTGCCACCATAACAAGATGGATGCCGACTTCTAGAACAGGAAGATGGATCGAGGGCTATAGAAAATCTTTACTAATAATGGTTGGACGCTCATGAAATCTTACTCTCTCAATCCCCCCAACAAGTTCATCGACAGAATGAATTGAATAGGTTTATACGGGTTGAAGTGGCTGCTAAATACTGACTGGATGAACTACTAACCCATACACATTAAACTATAATTACTTTAATACATTAAAGACACTAAACTGTAAGTAATTTTCATGAGCTTCAGTCATATTCTATAACAGACAAAAAGGTTAAGCATCAAGTTTATTATTATTTTTAAAGCATATCAATTTATGGATATTAATATTTTTATGTCAAAAAAGTTGTTTGTACATTTAAGAACTTGTCGAAGTTCAAGCAGTTTCATATAATCAAACCAACATAACCTTTATCATATTCATTTATCAGAACAAGATGATCACTTGATTATTTGGAAATCTATCAGTGGACCCATTTGTAGTTTGGGCTATTTTCCACTCCAACCAGTGGTCGACAACTGGTTCATCAAAGGCCATGGTATGTCCTGTCCAGTCTGTGGGATGGGGCATATAAAAGACCCCTTACTGCTTATCAGAAAGAGTAGCCTATGTAGCAGTCAGCCCTCGACTTATGACTCAGTCACAAATACATTTTAAGTGGGAAAGATGCCTGTACAATGTGTGTTTTTAACAATATCCTACAGGCATTGGTGAAATCCTAAGTACATTTTCAGTTTTTGGCCTATATTTGGGTATTGTAGGAATTATTAATGTGGAATAATAATTTTTTGAAGATGGTAAGATTTTTTAAATTGGGAATCCACCGCATATTATAGGCTGCTTTTGTAATCGAATGGCACAGCCAGGACTCCGCAAGATATCCGATGGAGACCACACGATGCTCCTACGATGTTGGGACATCATATGGTGACCTTACTGTGGCGTTAAGGTCAACTTACGATATCCTTACTATCTTCTTAAGATCTGATCACTTGAACATTTTGTCAGCCCATAGCACACCATATCTAATGTGACCGTGGCACAGATTTTTTTGAGAATCCTGTGATTCTTTCGGGATGCCATACGTTAACCACCCACCACAAGGTGACCGGTGCATTTGTGACTGAGCCATTACACACTGATAAGTTCTCATTCATTCTTACCTACATATGCTAAACATGTAATTATTAACCTTGTCGTTGATTAAATTAATGATCCACCTGAACCACAGTATTGCACTCGCCAGTCTCAATTGACATCGTACTAATCTTGCAAATACATTATCATACTGCACCATCATGCCATCCGCATCAACGTCTCAATGCAGGCAAATCAGAATAAAATACTCTTATCAATAGTAATTCGTTTACCACTGAATAAGCTGAACACTGGAAAAACAAGAGAAATTCTTCGACAAACTAAATAATTGCAAAGCAAGGGAGTGATCATGGATCGCACGGAATTCGTGATCAATAACAGACATGTTAGAAAACATACGAAGATGGCTGCATGTTATTAACACAGGAACATAAAAAGAAGGACATAATACCATCTGCTTCAATGGACGTCAGATAAAAACTCTAAATGTTTGCGATGGCTTTGATTTTTCAGTTCAAATTTCGGCGGAAAAATAACAGATTGAATTTGTGGTTTTTTTAACAAATATCAATAGAACAAAGCATTTTTAGAACTAATTTAATAAATGTGTTAGATGACTCAAAACATATTAGCAACAATAAACAGTTTGTGATCAAATTACAATAATTCTAGCTGAATTAAATGTCTTGCCTTTAGTTTGCAGAGAGCCAATCGGTTTGTGAAAATGTTTTAAATTACATTAAAAACAAAACCCATGTTAAATTTTAAAATAAATTAACAGCAAAATCAGCATTTTTTAATTAACCAGGGTTCTTGAACATTTTTCTTAACAAAAAATAAAGACTTTTCAAACACTTTAAAGGTAGGTTTTTGCAATTTTCAAAGAAATTTAGTTTTTCCATCCAAACAGCCAGTCATCCACATCTTTCCTTTTGTTTTAACTTTATTTCTGATTAATCATTTGTAAAAAAAAATGGCTTGAAATGTTATTTAACTGAAGGTACTCTGTACTGTATTACACTACCATAACTGATGACGTCACGTCTGTCGAGATACCTCGACAACAGTAGTCAGAAGATTAAAGGGAGGCAGAGAATTGGGGTTCTTTTATTTTATTTTTGAACCCGATAATATAGAAATTAAAGATTTTCACAGACTTTTATTGACAAACCTGAAAGAAAATAACTCTGACGACACAACATATTCTTCCTCTTTTTGAAGTGACATTAAAAAATAACTGCAAAGCTTACAATTTTATTCTGGAGTGGGATGTACAATGTAGCTTAAATGGTAGTGTATCCGCCTGTGAACCAGGCCAAAATAAAAAATACCTGTGTTTCAGGTAACCCGACCGAACTCCACTTAAAAACTGCCGACCCTAAACTTTTTTCCCCATAAAAATTGTAAGTCATACTTTCAGTCATTTTCTGTTGTTTTCAGTTGTTTATTCTGCACCTTTCGGTCATTTCTGGCCATTTTTTAAGGGTAACCGCTTCCTGTATGGAACAGTATCAACATGGCTGCAGCTATCTTGTCTATCACTGTGGGACAGTGCATATAAAAGGACCCTTGCTGCTTATCGCAAAGAGTAGCCTATGTGGTGGCAGCGGGTTCCTCTAAACATATGTCAGAATGACCATATGATTGACGTCCAATAGCTTATGATAAGACAAAAATCAATGTGCTCTAGAAGCGTCATTAAATAAAAGAAACTTTACTATCTTGTCTATCAATGTGAAGAAATGTCCACTGTAACTAGATATTAAGTCACCACCATTACTAAAGGATTCTAAACATGACCATATGTGAAAAGTAAAGCAACGATTATTTTACTTCACACATAATATTAATTTAAAAAAAAATTAAAACCCTACTGACCCTTATTTTGTTTAGTATGTAATAGGAAATACGGGTATTTTTGTTTAGCATGTAATAGGAAATACGAGTATTTTTGTTTAGCATGTAATAGGAAATACGGGTATTTTGGTTTTTTTTGGCCTAAGCACCTTCTCAGACAGGCCTTCAGATATCACAGCCTTTGATATATCAGATATGGACTGGAAGAAACTGGAACATAAACCACGGGACCATTGAGAAGGATTGATCTAGCAATCCCGTGCACAATGCTGATTACTCTCAGCACTGACCTACAACCTATTCCTTTTGAATAAGAAGAATTCAAAGAAGGCATTAAGAGAGTTTTAAGAAATGTCTTCAGTAAGAAGCCTGAATCAACAAAGGAGAATGTGAGTATTAACTGAAATCTGCACACCACTGATCCACTGGTAATCCTCCCATCGACTGACGGACACGGCGGCTATGTACCATGACCACAACGCATCTCTCAATGACATCTGTTATTGACTGGCCACCACTGAAGCACGGGCCAAACTACTATGCAATACAAATCAGCTCCTCTCCGTACTGCATTATTGAAATGCTTCGTCCCATTGGCAGATGATGAAGCTTGCGTGAAGTCTCACCGAAAAACTTAGCCGTAATTTGGCTCGGAATTGCATTTGAAAACGTCCCTGGTTTGTCGCGGAGATTGATTGGGAATAAAATACTGGTTTATGGTATCAGCGTTCAGCCTTGCTTCAGATAACTGTGAGCGGAGAAAACAATGCAGACGATCAACAGAATTCCATTACACTACAGCATGGCTTCCATCATGCTGTGATACCATCCCGCTCTCACTGAAATATTCGCTGCAATTTGCCATATGTGTCTGATCCACAGAGCAATCGGAGGCCATTGATCAATTTAGGGGAGGCAAAAGGCTTTTATGTTCTTGTCAGTGCCTCACAAAGTGAGAGAAAGCTGCACAATATGACACTTTGTACAAGTAGGAAATTGTTTCACTCACGCAAAATCTCAGTACATAATAAAGGAAAGGAATATTCAATTGTTTAATAACGATCTCCTATTTTTATGATGAACTGGCACCGGTGGTGCAGTGATTAAGCTGTTGATCTCACAGCTGGTAGGTACTGGGATCAAATCTCAGTCGAGGTATGGGATTTTTAATCTTGATATTGGCTCCAACCCAGAGTAAGTGCTCCGCTATGGCTCAGTGAGTAGGTGTATACCACTTGCACTGACCAGTGGTCCACAACTGGTTTAAGAAAGGTCATGGTATGTGCAGTCTTGTCTGTGGGGAATACGCACATAAAAGAACCCTTGCTGCTAATCAGAAAGAGTAGCCTAAAAGTGGGAGGATGTGTCATCCCAAGATTGACGGCCCTTAGTACAATGTTTTATACATGTATTGTCCTACAAACAAGACAAGACAAAATTACCTTTATTATAGCATTTGTGGATCTCCGATTAGAATGTGAAATTACCTGCTAGATTTGAACTAAACACACAAGAAAATATGAGTCAGTTTGCCTACATGCACATGACAACGAGTAATATTTAAAAACTACCTTGATGAAAGGTTGATCATGATGAAAAAAATTAATTCTGCAAGGCAACATTGCCACAGGGAAATTTAGAGCTCCGATGCTGCAGAGAATCAAATTAATTAGGTTTTCCTCATGAAACATTTATCTCTTGTGCTGTTAATTTACAGTGGCATCTATTTCATCTCCAGGAGCAATTCGCATGTCATTTCAAATTAGTTGTTGTTTTAGTGTGAGCATTATATTACATCCAAATTAAGATGCAGAAAATTGCAAGAAGGGCAAGACACTACATGGAAATTGATTGTTTATTAAAGGAATGGAATGTTAGTCTAATATCCATCGGAAATATTTTTATATTTTAAAAGTAAAGTAAAGTTTGTTTTATTTAACGACACCTCTAGAGCACATTGATTTTTATCTTATCTTCAGCTATTGGATGTCAAACATATGGTCATTCTGACCTATTTATTTAGAGGAAACCCGCTGCTTCCACATATGCTACTCTTTCCGATAAGCAGCAAGGGATGTCTTATATGCACTTTCTCACAGACACGACAGCACATACAGCGGCCTTTGATGAACCAATTGTGGACCACTGGTTGGAATAGAAAATAGCCCAAACTGTATATGGGTCTACAGAGAAAGAGAGATCCAATGATTGACTGCTTCTTTAAAATTTTACAAAGGCCATGGTATGTCCTGTGTGTGTTAAGGCTATTGGGGGACAGTGACTGTAATTTTTCAATAAATAATGTCAGAATGAAAAATCAGTTGGATAAATTAGACTTAATCAAGCGTGGTTTGGAAGCATGGATAGGAGATTTGTGGTGATCAGTTAATTTTTATAAATATCATCGGACATCAGTCTGGAAATAACCGTCCCTCCTAGTGATTACAGGTCTGGTGCAGCTGGGTGGTTGGGGGCAAGGGGGTAAATAATCTGCAGCACCATTGTTTGCGACAATAGGCACCCTAAAACCTAAAATATAATTTTTTTTTACTGAATGAAGAATTGATCTGGTACTTAACTTTGCTTCTAGTAAGAGTGGGAGTTTAGGTGCAGTCTATTATGTTTGATGGTTGTGGCACCCTCCTAATGACTGATGCCATCCCTATTCAGTTTTACCTCCCCGAATATTTAAACACGTACGCTGGCTCTGGATTACAAAATTCTGAAATAAATGTAATTTTTTTACATGAAATAACAATTATACAACCATGTTTTACACCAATGTATCTAACCGCAGATAAAAAGCATATAATGGATAACCTATTTTTTTAGAACACAATCAAGAACAACATACATGTAAGACCAAGAGGCATCAATCACTGTAGAACTAACACTAAAAACTACAGGCAGCAAGATCTCAAGTGCCAAAAGTATTATCTTGAGAACTGATTTGAAGTCATACTAATGGATCTGCCCTGTCCAGAAGATGAATGATCAGTTTCGTGCTTATTGCCGGTGCCGTCCAGAGTGATGAAACTACCGTCTTGAGGCCAACATCCCACTGTTTATTGAGGTCTCAACTCGCCCTTTGTGGAGAGCTAGCTGTCTCCAGCTCGTGAAATCTCAACATGCAGTCAGTGCTGATCGCACCGGTTCTCGAGGACCGGATTAAACAATAACAGGTTGTCTGGAGAAGGGAGTATGATGTATGGCCAGTGTTGCCCATTCTGACATCAGAATGGACCGCTGACAAGAATGGACAAGACTCGCATGGTTGTCTCCAGTTTACTGTGGTCACCAGAGACAAATAATAATGGTCAGTCATGAGTCGACTTTATTAATGTTAGAAATTATGACGGAAAGAATGGTCTAAGAAATATTGTCCGAGACACAGAGCTGTCATTACAATAGAGAAAGTGATTAATTTATTATCAAAATCAGAACTATGCCTTCTGGTAACAGAAAAAAAAAAAAAAAATGGCTTGAAGTATAATAAGTCTCAAAAGTATAATAAATAACTTTTTTAAACGGTACATATAGAAAACAAGAAATAAAAAAAATATTTTAATTAATAACCTTTTTCAACATTATATAGTAGTCATAGAAACAAAAGTGGCAGGCCATAGGATTTCAAATTTCATGGGAAACACTTTTTCAGTTCAGTGCTTTAGGATCATGGGAACCCATCGGAAACTGGGTTTTTTGGTAATCCAAAATAATGCAGCAGTGATACGAAAATTATGGCAAATGAAATTTCGGTTCCGTGATTTTCACCACATGGTACCGACATGCTACTGGTAATGATTGCTACAGTCAAATCCTATGGCCTGAAGTGGTTACCAAATTGTGAAAAAGAAAATTAATTCATGAAACATTTAACACTCAAAATATTTTTCCACACATTTTTATACCTTTTTGTTCATTTAATTTTCAAAACCATTTACTTTATTTTATCTCCAGAAGGAAAGTTATTGCTATATAAACATACCATTCCTAGTGTCGCTGATTGATCATTTATATCAGTTTTAAAGAAACATACTGGTAATTTTGTAACTTAAATTTGCATTTAAATTTAAAAGCTGTATATGATTAAAACATTTTATTAAAATCTGTAACCAGCTGTACTAGTGCTAGGTTACAATGACCTGACACACATGTTAACTTATAGTTTATAACAACTGACAGAAACAATCCTTTGAGAATTCTGTGACAGAACAGCCTATCAACATCTAAGCTGGAACATTTACATGTAGTTAAAAGCATATGTGGCATTTAAAAAAAAAAATCTTTTGTTTAAAGACACAGAGTTATTAATCATTGGTGATTGGATGTGAAACATGTAGTAATTATGACACATAGTCGACAGATCCCTTCTCAGTGGACCCATTTACAGTTTGGGCTATTTTCCATTCCAACTAGTGGTCCACAACCTGTTCATCAAAGGTCATGGTATGTGCTGTCCATTGGGACGGTGCATATAAAAGACCCGTTGCTGCTTATCGAAAAGAGTAGCCAATGTGGTGGCAGCAGGTTTCCTCTAAATAAATATGTCAGAATTACCATATAATTGATGTCCAATAGCCGATGATAAGATAAAAATCAATGTGCTCTAGAGGTGTCGTTAAATAAAACAAACTTTACTTTTTATTACATATAGTCAGTGTGAGTCAGCATCTATCAGGTTTTGAACCACTGTCTTCAGTTTGATAGTGCGATGCCCTATCACTGGTCCACCGAGGCTTACATGTGCAATTTCTGACTGAATATCTTTTAGTAACTGTAAATAACTTTAAAGTTCTTATTTCTTTGTTACACACTCAACCCAACAGCACTTTTTTCTTTCTTTTTAAATGTTCATATATGTATATCTATATTTCACTCTGTTTGCCTGATCTTTTTACCCTTCGCCTTCATGTTCCCTTCCCCACCAATCTAACTTATGCAAGCAATACTCTAGTTTTATTGTCTTCTTGGACATTTAATCTCAAGGCAAAAACATGATAAACACGTTGCAGAAATTGCCCTATAAATGTAGTGGAACAGACATAGCAAGATTACTGTTTATCTAAATTTTATGCACAAACACTTGATTCAGTTGGAAAATGGACACTATCTTGCCAGATTTACTATGACAGAGCAAATATAAATCAAACATTATTTAAACTTCATGAATATCTTGATGTTGTCTACAATCCTATTACCAAACGTAGGCCAAACGAAACAAATAACCAGAAATATTCTGTGTTTTCAACATTTTTATTAGCTTAAGAGATTGAAAAATTCTAAAAACATTAAAAAATTACTGATTTAATTTTTTAATTTTTTAAATAATGTGATTTTTTACCAGTGTTTACTGAAGATCTTCTTTGTACTTGATGTTAAACCATAAATCAATTTTTATTTAAGATTTCTTAACAGTTAGGGTTGCACTAATCAGAAAAGCCATTTTGCAACACAATGTTCATGTTCCACTAACAGTAAGACTTATTAATAAATAAAATACACTTTCAATCCATTTGTGATAAAAATGATAGAAATGGTGTGTTTATCAATTATTTAGACAATGAATTATTTTAGTAAAGTTTGTTTTATTTAACGACGCCTCTAAAGCACACTGATTTTTATCTTATCATCAGCTATAGGACGTCAAACATATGGTCATTCTGACATGTATTTAGAAGAAACCTGCTGCCACCACATAGGCTACTCTTTCCGATAAGCTGCAAAGGGTCTTTTATATGCACTGTCCCACAGACAGAACAACACATACCACAGCCTTTGATGAACCAGTTGTGGACCACTGGCTGGAACGGAAAATAGCCCAAACTGCAAATGG
>JAULBS010085223.1:0-15026 GCA_032355785.1 Symmetromphalus regularis | reverse complement strand
TGTTGTTTTATTAAAGAAACGTTTAATATGACAGTTATCCTAATGTATTACTGAAGTGTAAGCAGTGACAGTTGTTTCTTGTAATAAGAATGCTGTAGTGTATTCACGTATTTGTAACACTCCTTATAAACAAGTTGTATCCTGCATCGTTAGACGAGTCTATTTCGAAGGGTGATTTTACTTTTATTTGTATGCAGTGATTTATATTCCATAGCTAGCATCCAACCTGTTATTCCTCAGCTTATACTCATTTGCACCCCCAAACCCCGTCCCAATCCCCACCCCCACACACACCCGTTGACAATAGGCACCCCAGGCGCTGAACTCTTATTTCCTATTCATCAGTTACTAAACTCTTTGGTTTGTGTATATATGCATTTGCATACAAATTGTATCTGTATATTTTGATACAGCGTTACTAAACTCAGTGGCTTGTATATAAAGTTATATCAGTTATGCATGTGCATATAATAGGTATCAGTATATTGTGTTACATCGTTACAATATATTATGAATAATAGTATTATATTAGTGTAATATATGAAAAATAACTTATATATTACAAAACATTATATACAAACGCTCGCGCGCACACATCATACATACACATACACACACACATCATACACACACACACACATATACACTTATTTGTTATATTGTGCTACATCAAGTGTTTGTGATCAGATATGCACGTGGATATAACAACAGGTATTTGTATAATTTGTTAATTATTTCTAATTTTCTGTACATACAGATTTATCAGTTGAGCAGGTTTACATACAAAAGGAATCCTTATATTTTGTAACATCCGTATTAATCTGGCTAGTCTGTACATACAGATTTATCAGTTGAGCAGGTTTACATACAAAAGGTATCCTTATATTTTGTAACATCCTTATTAATCTGGCTAGTCTGTACATACGGATTTATCAGTTGAGCAGGTTTACATACAAAAGGTATCCTTGTATTTTTTAACATTATTAATCTGGCTGGCTTGTACATACAGATATATCAGAGAATATGTATATAATTGTTAATTAAAATTAATTTTTAAAAACTTGTTGTTTTGTTAAATCTGTTGTGTATGTGTGTTTTTGTTGTTGTTATTTTTTTTAAATTTAGATAACAGATTCTTTATATTTATATATAGTAGGATAATACAACAATGATATACCATGCTTTTATCGTCACTGTTTTCACTGACTCATGGGTGCAAGCCCTCAAGGTTTTGTCAAAACTTCCTTGAACTCAGCATTGCAGGAGCGGATGCAGTATTTCTGAAAGGGGGGTCCAAATATGGATTTCTGAAGGGGGTGTACAACTGTGATGAGTGAATAGGACTGGGGGGGGGAATGGTTAATGTTCACCTCCCACTCGGAAAATGTTTATTTTTTAAACCATAAAAGGGGTGTCTGACCCCCTGGATCTACTGCTGTATTATACCGATAGAAGCGAGGATGCAGAAATTATGAACTCGTGTCCAATAATATGTTTAGAATTTTAATATTGGAGATACAATATATTTATAACGGGATTAAAAATTGGTGCTTGAAGTGGAGACCCGGCCTACCGTGACCCGGCTCTTTCATTGTATAAACATAACAAAACTACCCAATAAAATGAACGGTTAAACCAATGTATAATAATGCTCACTGAGATATTATGAAAAATAATTCCCAGTTATGAGTACCCGCTGGGGTAATAAATATATATATATATGTAAATATATGAAAATATATTTTCATATATATATTTATTACCCCAGCGGGTACTCATAACTAGGAATTATTTTTCATAATGTCTCAGTGAGCATTATTATACATCTTTAAGAAACTGTGTGGAATCAATATATGGCGTCAACCATGGCTCCACACAACAATACAGTGAAAGTGTCAATAAATATAACGTTACCAACACATTTGAGTTGTCACTTATCTGGCTATATTAATTACATTACAATAATATTAAACTACAAGAAATGTGTATAATTTGATAGCGCAGTCATGAAGTGTACATGCGTTGTGTTTAGTGCAGATCAATGGGAGAGCGCCCGGTGGAGCCGATGTTGCGAGGAAGTGGAACTCTGCTTCCTGTAGTGCGGACGTATCGATGAAGTGAGATTCAGAAAACCACTTTTGTGCATAAGAGTGAATCAATTAAATAATCATTTTATTTATGACTGAGGTCATTCCACTGGTACACTTAGATATTGACCTATTTGTATACATGGCTGTCATAAATCTTAAAAGTAAAGTTTTTTTTATATTTAACGACGCCTCTGGAGCATATTGATTTTATCTTATCGTTGGCTATTGGACGTCAATCATTTGGTCATTCTGACATATTTATTTAGAGGAAACGCTTCCCGATAAGCAGCAAAGGGGTCTGTTAAATACAATTTCCCACAGACAGGACAGCACATATCACAGCCTTTGTCTATGTATACCTGATGAAAAAGTCATAAAACTTGATATCCGCATTTCACATCAGTGGTTTGACATTTTTTTTCAGTTTTTAATATTACCAAGGACAAAACTTATAATATATGGAGGGAGTTGGATGTAGCTAAAATTGTAACGTGTGTGACTGTGAACCGGTCGGTCGTCGGATCGATCCTTCTCAGTGGACCCATATCAGTTTGGGCTATTTTCCGTTCCAACCAGTGATCCACAACTGGTTCATCAAAGGCCGAAGTATGTGTTGTCCTGTCTGTGGGACGGTGCATATAAAAGACCCCTTGCCTCTTATTGGAAAGAGTAGCCTATGTGGCGGCAGCGGGTTGCCTCTAAATATAGAATGACAATATTATTGACGTCCAACAGCCGAAGATAAAATGAAAATCAATGTGCTCTAGAGGCTTGGTTAAATAAAACAAATTTAATTTATAATATATGGTTTCCCACAATTCAGGTCCGGGGGCGTTAGAGGGTTATAGCTGACCTCCACACATCGCCTTTTTCGCATGTTTTTAATATGGTTAAAATGTCTGAGGTAATAAGCCAAAAACACGCCAGAATCTCTATAAAGGGAATTAATATTTTTTAATTTTCTTTTGGTGTATCCCGTTAGACGCGCGAGGTTTAATACAACATATTTTATACCCCCACCCCCATCCTCGCCGCCGTTTTTGATAATCCATCCGACGTTACAGTAATTTAACATGTTTTAGTAATTAAATACTAATACAACCACACCAATTTCTAGCCGTATCACCAATTTCTCACCGTATTACCAATTTCTAGCCGTATCACCAATTTCTCGCCGTATCACCAAGTTCTAGCCGTATCACCAATTTCTCGCCGTATAACCAATTTCTAGCCGTATCACCAATTTCTAGCCGTATCACTAATTTCTCACCGTATTACCAATTTCTAGCCGTATCACCAATTTCTCGCCATATCACGAATTTCTCGCCGTATTACCAATTTTTCGCTGTATTACCAATTTCTCACCTTATCACCAATTTCTCGCCATATCACCAATTTCTCGCCATAACACAAATTTCATGCCGTATTACCAATTTCTCGCCGTATTACCAATTTCTCGCCGTATTACCAATTTCATGCCGTATCACCAATTTCTAGCCGTATCACCAATTTCTCGCCGTATCACCAATTTCTCGCCATATTAGCAATTTCTCGCCGTATCACCAATTTCTAACCGTATCACCAATTTCTCGCCATATCACCAATTTCTCGCCATATCACCAATTTCTCGCCGTATCACCAATTTCTCGCCGTATCACCAATTTCTCGCCATATCACCAATTTCTCGCAGCATCTTTCGCAAAGCTTCATGAGGACTGCCACTTTAGTCATTTTCAATTAAATTGAATTTAAATTTTAAAGATATAAAAATAATAATAATAATATATAAACCAACATCGTCTCGAATGATGATAGCTTTTAACACATAATCGAGTGAGATACATCATTTCATTTATTGTTCTTGTCCTGTATCAGTCTTCAAATTGTATTAAATCGGTTGTTATTATAAAAAACAAAATTACGGCAGCGATTCATATGTGTATGTCTTGACGACTTTCCCTTACACTTGTTTGCGCAGATATGACTGTATGCGGTAACAAACGGAAATGATTGTTTGTTTAACGACACCCCAGTACATTGTTTATTCAGCAGCTATTAGGTGTCTGACATATGGTATTCTGTGACTCATGGTATTTGGAGGAAACTCGCTACCTCCACATAAGCTACTCTTTCCGATAAGTAGCAAGGGATCTTTCATATGCACTTACCCACAGGACAGGACAGGACAGCACATACCACAGCCTTTGATAAACCAGTTGTGGACCACTGGTCGGTGTAATTGGCTTATACCAACCCACTGAGCCTTTGCAAAGGAGTCAGTTTGGGTTGGAGCCGGTATCAAGATTAAGAACCCCATGCCTCGAATGAGATTTGATCCCAGCACCTACCAACCATGAGACCGGCAGCTTAACACTAAAGCCAGATTCACACTAAAGCTCATGTTGTAATATGCATCGATCTTATTGTGTGAAGACATTATTTCACTATTATCAGGACAAAACACGAGTGAAAGAGATCGATTTAAGAAATGCTTGTCTTCTATATTCACACACATTGTCATTGTGTAATATTTCTATATAGTGTGTGTTTGATGATCGATAGAGATTAATGGCTTTATAAACAGAAAAATTGCAGATTGTTATCTCTGTGATTTTATTTGAACACATGCACGTTCTAAACTATGATGTTCAAATATATAATGAATATTGACTTATATTTATGTTGTTAATAATAAAAAGTAAATATTTTTAAAATACTCAAAGTTCACATAGAATGAATTGAACGGTAGGATGCAGGCGCGGATGCAGGATTTCTGAAAGGGGGGTCCAAATGAGGATTTCTGAAAAGGGATGGTTCAAAAGTGATGTGAATAGAAAAGGAGAAAACTTGGCTAATTTTTTAAGTCCTTCCATTCGGTAAAAGGTTTTAAAAAATTGAGAAAAGGGATCCGCTACATGGATTAAAACTGTCTGCAATAATTTAGCAGATATTGAAAGACCTCCTACATAAAAGATTGACATTACGAATTAATGAACTGATAAAGGAGTCAGATCATCGAAGAACTCTGAACAATAATCAATGTTCTATTATCAATATTGCTTCTGTTAGGAGTTTTATTTTAAAACCTATTACTTGTTAAGATCAGTATATACTTTGTATGATCATAATATATATCTAAGATGAGGTAAGCATCTTAGTAGGGGTCCAACGATACGGCCAAAACCGTACTGAGATGTATTGCGATACAGCAAACCCATATTGCAATACATAATGGAATACAATTTGATTAATTACCAAGATTCCGTTCCAGCCAGTTGTACACAACTGGTCATCAAAGGCCGTGGTATATGTGGTCCTGGCTATGGGACGGTGTATATAAAATACCCCTTGCTGCTTATCGGAAAGAGTAGCCTATGTGGCGGCAGCGGGTTTCCTCTAAATACATGTCAGAATAACCATATAATTGACGTCTAATAACCGATGATAAAATATAAATCAATGTGTTCTAGAGGCGTCGTTAAATAAAACGAACTTTACTTGTCATTCTGTATCAGTCGGATCAAATTTCAGTCAAGGCATATTTTTAAAATCTCAGTTCCGGCTCCCACAAGTCTCAGTGGGTAGGCTACTTATGCGGATCAGTGGTCCTATCTAGTTTATCAAAGGCTGTGGTTTATGTTATTCTGTCTGGTATAGTGAATAAAAAATATCCCTTCCTCATTATCGACAAGAGTAGTCGCATTGCTGTAGTGGACAGACAGCACAGGAAGCTGAGCTGTGTGCCCAGGATAGTGTGATTGCACCTTAATTGGATATAGGCACGAACATAAGTATAACCAACTGTATGAACGACAAATACTGCTGCTGTTGTGCGGTCGTTAAACATATCTATCTACACTACTGCTGTGCAAATGGTTAATAGCATACGTTTGTATAGATACAGTGTGACATCACTATCATTTAAAAATGGCTAATATTGCGTCTGGGTGTGAATCAAAGTGGCAGTCATCATAAAAAGTTTAAGAAAAGTTACGAGAACGTTTGATAGCAGAAACATTAATTCTCTGAATTGTAGATGTATTGGTGTGTTATATTACTGAAACAGATATTGAAAAATCTGTATTATAGTAACTTTAATTAATCACAAAACATCAATGTGAGCTAATATGAGTCATATCTGTTCCAATAAATAAGCATCAAATCTCAGTGTTAATACTATACGAATTGGGTTTGCACCTTTGAGCCCTCACATCATTTCAAGAGAGGTGTTATTTAATGGAAATTAAAGAACTGATTCTTAGTAAGGCAAAACCTTTAAACTTTCTATTTTACTGAATATTTTTTATACATGTACACTGCCAAAGGCATGTAAATAAGTATGTGACATTTAATTTATAGTTATGTAAATATCATGTAATATAGACTGTGTATGTATCATAGAATGTGTATCATAGAATGTGTATGTATTATAGAATTTGTATGTAATATAGTATATGTAACATGAAATCATAAGAATATATATGAAATATAAAATGTGTATATAAATTATAATACGTAATGTGTATTCAGTATTTATAGATATGAACTATAAAATACATAACTATTCATTTTATATAGAACTTTTTTTTGTAATAGTAATATTTATCTAACTCGTTATAACATATTCCTAGATACTATTTAAGCAAGTATAACACTTTACTGGGATTTTTGAATACTTTTTATTAATATTCTTTAATATGTTACATTATACAAGACCAATCACAAAGTACATTACAAGTATGAAGATATTGTTATTGTTTAATAAATCCCCTCCACATAGTTTAATCAGCCTTTAATATAACAGTCGTGAGACACTGGCTGGGATGAGGAAATCCCAATCAGAGAATGAGTCCACAGATGGGATGCGATCCCACAGACTAAGCAAGGTCACGCACTTTTCAGCTAAACGTTTGTCAAATATAGTGTGAAGAAGACACCACAGCACATTGTTTATCTAGCGGCTTTTATGTGTTTTGCTGCTGACACATAGGCTACATAGTAAGGGATCTTTTATATGCACTTTCCCACAGACCGGACACCACATACTATTGCCATTGATAATTAGTTGTGGACCACTGATCGGTGTAAGTGGCGTGCACCTGTCCATTAAGCCTTGCTGATCACACACTCTGTATCGATATTAAAAATCCCATGCCTCGATTGGTATTTGATCTGAATACCTTCAAGCCGTGAGTCCCACGGTCTGAAGAAGTAGGTGCTACTACGTAGCATACTCTTTTTTCAATTACATGTAAGGGTCTTCTATGGGAATCTTTGTATGTACGTGTCTGTATTTCAACCACATCATCTGGTTTACATATTATGAACCACCTGCTGGAACGGGAAATATCTCAGTGGGTCAGTTATTCTATTTCTGCATATAAATGCCTGTATTTTAACCTACTTAACTTCATCTATTTGCCATTGTTATTAATTGCTGGACATCTTCAGTGGATTTTATTGATATGTTTGGTTGTCGGCTGCTTCCAATGAAAATTCAAGTGGTCAATACTTTAGTTATTTTTAATCACTGTTATGATTTCCATTTTCTTTTCTACCAGTTTTAAAACACTTTGTTTGATTTCATTTTTTGAAATATATATTTTTTGTAATTTAACTGAAAGATAATAATAACATTTGGGGTTTAGCTGAATTGTAACAGACAGTTTGAAAACAGATGCAATTGGCCATATTGGCATACCAAATTGTTAACTTTATACTCAAATGCAATTAAATAGTTGACAGGTTTGCATGTTTCTCATCAGCCAAAGACCGGCATGATAGGTGTTAAAACCTTTATGAGTATATCTTAAGAACATAAATGTTTTAATTAACCATAGTGTGACCCCCCAATAGCCGATGTTTACCTTTGTGCTGAGGGGTAGTTAAATAAATAAATAAACTTAAGAACATAAATTTAGCTATACCTTGATGTTAAAAACCTTTATGAGTATAGCTTAAGAATATACATTTATCTATATCTTAATGTTAAAAACCTGAATGAGTATAGCCTAAGATTTTTTTTACCTATACCATGATGTTATTTGTGTTATCTGCTACAGGTAAGCTGCACATGATTTCGTTTGATATGTCACTAATTATTGCACTTTTTTGCACATTTTACTGTGTTGCAGCATTGCAGTTTCCGTGTGGCACCATGCAACTGAACACAACTTTTCAAAAACCAAATCATGATCATCAGATAAAACAAAACAGAAACCAGTTTCCGTGTAACTTAATATTTAAAGAATTAAAATGACGGAAAACAATTACCAGACAATTAAAATTCAAAGTTAAAAAACATCCGTTGTTTTTATTATCTAAGATTGTCAACCTCAAGTCACCCTGATCTGATGCAAGTTTTACTGGTTCTGTAGTTTGTAAAGAGTTATATAAAGTTTTAAATTTAATGAAAATATAATATCTGTCAGTGTTTCATTTTTCACACTATTAAGTTTTAAATATCGGTCTTTTGCAGTTGATCAGTTGACATGAGTGCCTAGATCGGAGACTGCACGTGCATTTCGTGTTGCTGTGGCTGAATAGGAGTGTTCCCAGGAAGGAGGTGGAATGAATCTGTGGCGGTTCCCCAGACGATTCTCTAGTTTCCCAACAGCCGGTGTTACTCGCTGCACGACCAGATGTCAATTGTCCGTGCTTGCCAGTTCCATCCATGTTGTTAATGATATCCTCGTGCTTAAAAAATCGACTGTTAATAATTGTGTTTGTTCATACGTGTCGTTATAAATCTTAGGAAGCCGTATGTACAGACCTAATCATGTTGTGCGTGTCCAAACAAACCTTAGGATGTCATGTATGTTTGTATATACCTTAAGACATCGTATGTACAAACCAAATGAGGTCATGATTATCTGTGCAGACCTTAAGATGCCATCAATGTTATTGTAAATTCCTTGTTGTTTTTTTCTTCATATAAACCATATGATGAATGTGCTTGTAAAAACGTTAAGATGCCATACGTGTCTTTACAGGATTTCATGCATGATTAATAATTTGAAGTGAAACTGTGATCATATACAGTTAAACTTTGTTATCTCGAAGATGAAGAAACTGAAATAATAATTTCGAAATATCGGAAGTTCGAGACATATCGCTGATGAAAAATAAACAGTTGTCGGTCATTGATGATTCCGTTGAACAAGAACATGGGTAAACTTGGAAAAGTCATGAAAATAAGCCATATACTCGAGATAAAAATGTTCCAGACAACAGTGATGTTCCTCGTATTTAAAGAAATAGGGCCGGAATTATGATCAGAGATATCCAGGTTCGAGATAACGAAGTTTGTTTGTTCTGATGATTTCGTTTATGTTTGAGCAAAAAGTCATCAAGTTGTATGAAATACCAGTATTATTTTCTCATGTTTTAACTGACTGCTTACAGCAACTTTCAAGTAACAGTCTAAATATTGGTGTCACTGTTCATGGCCGTAGAAACCAGTCGTGAGCTTCTCTTTTTTTACACGTTAATGTTTTCCATTGCAACCAAAATCTGGTATAGAATTTGTACCCGATCCGTCAGTGTCCCACTCCCCCTACTACCAAAGTCGTTCCTATGGGCCTACTGATCATGCATTAGTAGCCCTGCTGCGATTGTTGGATAGTCTGAATCAAACTGACATGTCCCATTTGCAGTATAGTCATACACACTTCCTATCAGATATAGTGAACTTAATGCACTGTTGATATGTTCAAGTGCATGTGCATGTTTTACCACATCGTTTAATTGTGCACAAAGAAATCTGGATCTCCAAGCCAGAAGAATGTAAGGCGCGGTTACGTTTTCATTTAACAACCTTATTGTTCGGCTTTCTCTGTAAACAGGATACTAAGCCCCGTTTTGTAGTATTTTAAAATATGGTCTGAAAGCTTGAACTTAAAGGGCCAATTGTATATGTCTGGGTTGTCGATTTGAGTCATGAAAACAAAATGGATTCAACCTTGGTTTAACCATGGGTCATATTTTTTCATTATTTTAGGTTAACACTAGGTTACAATTGTAGATGTGGTTTGTTTAAACCTGCTGTAAAGTGAGGATTTGTTTTTTTGGGGTGATGGATGGGGGGGGGGGGGTTCAGTTTGTTTAGGTTTCGATATAGCCTAGTGTTTTGAAACCAAAACATGAAATCGGCTCAAAGTCTTTGTACAAAAGGACACAAAATCCATGACCAGATTCGGACTTACTGCGCTTTGCAGTGATATAAAATTTGTGTTAAAATTTTATCGTAACTGTAAGTTGAGCAATCTGACCGATATTTTGTTACTTCTTTTATAGATACTCTAAAACTTTGGTCGGTTAGTCGAAATAAAAGTGAAAATATGGATATAAATGTATTGTTGGTGAAGAAGGGAAAAATAAATTATTCAATTATTTTTTTCACAGTATATATCGGAGAGGGCGGGGGTGGGGGTGGTTTTGTGTGGCATAACAATATATATCAGCTTTGGATTTCCCCCTTTGCTTATGTAATGTCGTAGATAAGAAATATCTCCGAAAACTAAATATTTTTTAGTTCACTTTCATTGTTTTTAAAGTCGGCAGATCTGAAAACCAAGTTATATATATATATACAAAAAAATCAAATACTAAACACGGACGTCCATGCTGCGAGCTTACCTATACTGACTAACATTTCAATGAGTATCAGTTTGATAACTGGTGCATGTCGGTTTTATCACGTATAATTTAAATTATCAAATATAGCAAGCATTAGTCCTTAGTTATAACAGAAATTTGTTCCTGATGAAATCGGTGCTAAAATGAAACATAACGTTAACGAATAGCGATACGGTTACGTTTAGTTAATAATTTTATTTACTTTACGAATGCGGATACGATTACGTTTAGGTAACGTACCCTTGTTTATGAAAACGGATAAGATTACGTTTATCTAACGAAATACCGATACAATTACGTTTAGCTAATGAAACCTAATTCTTTAACATGCAGTTTTTGTTGACAGCAAGTCGTGGCTCATTTCCTTTTGGGTACGCTTGTACAGATGTTAACCAATGCTATTCATTAAAATCTTAACACCGGTGATTATTTCAGTATCATAATTTATTAACATCGATTTTCAATTAAAAGAAAAAATTATACATATATGTATGAAATAATAAAATGTCATGAGATCTTCTTGGTAAAGAAATATTATATATTGTAATGAATAAGTTTGCAAATAAGTCATGTTTATGTAAATGTATGATTGGTAGTAATAATAAATTTGTTAAAATTGTCTGGGTTTGGGGTGGGTCTGGCGATGATAGCGTGACTTGTTAATTAATAAAATGGTGGGAGGTTGTTTTGTTTAAATGGTTTTGATGCAGTGATTCAGTATCTAATAAACATAGAAACAAGATGTAAGTTCGCGTAGTTTTCATAATGATTTGCAAACAAAATATTAGCTTATATACTAAGTAACAAAAGAAACGCGAGGTGCAAAGTAACAATAAAATGTGTTATATTTTTTATATATAAAAATTTACAATTTTTTTTTTAATCAGAAAATTTGAAGATGAATGGTTAAATAGTTTATTTTAAAAGTTGATCCGTTTTACTTAATTACAGTAATTACCACTATGAGAATTTTCTTGCGTTTCTATTGTCGCTTATTATATAGGCCTAATTAATTGTTGCGTGCTTCTGTCTTTTTTTTTATCCGAACCTGTGTAATGAAATATGCTTTCAAATGATGTATAGTATAAGCTGCAAACAAAACTGATTGCATGTATTTGTTGTGGTTAATTTATTTAGTTCATCAAGTAATTGGTCGAGGTGATCATATACACACATTATTTTGTTAATGACTGGTTAGAACTGAAAATTGAACAGTGATACAGATGGCCATGTTTTAATCAAGCGATCATATTCATATAATTGTTTTGTACAAAGGAAGTCATAATGTTCTCATTTTAATTTGTTCGTAGATATATTGCAAAAATGTCTGTCAAGCTAAATAAAAACTTTTTTGACAACACCGAGTTTGTTTTATTCAAATGTATGACTCCCGCTCCCCACCTGTACCCATTTTTGTTTTGTTCTGGAGAATCGTTAAATAACCATATAATCATAACTTATTCAAACCATATACTGAAACCTTACTTTAATCCTACTGGTCACAATGGCGCAGTGGTTAAGCTGTTGGGCCCATGACTGATAGGTACTGGGATTAAATATCAGTCGAGGTATGAGAACAAAACTTTGGGGCGTGTTTTGTTTTTTTAACATCACTAGAGCACATTGATTTATTATTCATCGGTTACTGGATGTCAAACATTAGATTTTTTCGTCACGTAGTCAAGTGTGAGCCAGCTGTCATCACCTTGAGAGTCTGACTTTCCACCACGACCACCGAGGCTAGATCTGTAGACCATCGCAGAATTTTGAACTGCTATCATCACCTTGAGAGTCTGACTTTCCACCACGACCACCGAGGCTAGATCTGTAGACCATCGCAGAAGTTGAAGAAGTAGAAGAACTCTGGATGCTCTTCTAGGTTTGAACACTCGGTATAATATGTTACAACGCCTAAAACATGTAATACTAGCATGCGATTTTAATCACGTGGTGGTATGTTTGAACAGAGGACAGGAAAACGTCACTCCGTCCAATTCTTTATTCACACCAACCTAGTTGTAGAAAGTCTGTTTTGACATGTTTCATCAACAGCAACATGTAACAAATCGCAGACACATACACACAGAAATTGAAGAGAAAAATAGGTTTAGAGCTGTCACCGAGATTTATACGTTTGTTCAGAAATCTAAAACCTGCATAACAAACAGGAAAGGTCAAAGAGCCCTGTTCCCCAAAACAAATGATATCATGTTCGATTGATACGACATGAATAAGCTAACAAGTTAATCCGAAACCAGACACCTAAACAGAACACACATCTAAATCCTTAAGATTCGACGATAACACTTTTAAAATTAACAATATTTCTTGATGTCAAGAATTCATTATACTTTTAAAATCAAATGAAATTTAATCTTCAGCTTATTAATA
Source organism: Symmetromphalus regularis (assembly GCA_032355785.1). Taxonomy (NCBI): domain Eukaryota; kingdom Metazoa; phylum Mollusca; class Gastropoda; order Neomphalida; family Neomphalidae; genus Symmetromphalus; species Symmetromphalus regularis. Next base: position 1,908 of record JAULBS010085223.1, on the reverse strand, counting down.
CAGCTACGGATTGGGTTTGTTTCGGTGCTCGAGTAGTGTGGTACGACCACCTTAGTGAATCTTACATGCAGTCACACTCACTCTAGGCACAATCCTCTAGATACTTCAGAAACTCCATAACACGTGCAGTAAGATTGCAATACAAACAAAAATAATTGCATTGATTTCATTCCAGCCGTATCTCTTAGTTTAATATACCCACTTTGTGAAACATGGCTAAGTAATTTCCTATCTTGGGCTATCCCATTCCTTCTGAATGGATAGTTACATTTCAGACCATTGTTACTGTTTATGGCACCTGCTTGAAAATAGGACACTATTTGCTTACTTTTGAGTACATTGGAGTATAACAATCCTTTCAGATTAAGTTATGACTGTTATTTTTTGTTGAATGCATAAGAAATTAAATAATTAGCCTATAATTTGTGGAACGAGAATCACTGTACATACTAATAAATACAAAATGGTAATAACACTGGTTTACTTGGAGTTTCCATGAAGTTATAATTCTATAAATCGTTTATGTCACTGATCGAGCAGGATAATTTTATGTTCCTGGAATATCGTGTATTACCCACTGACAGCCAGGATTTTATATGGAAGGTTTGAGGACGGGGTGAATTGTATCAAAAACACTAACAGTATTGCAATATAGGCAAATATAAAAGGTGGTAGGAGAGGAAAAGGTGTTACTGGGGCGGGGTCATATAAAAGGTGGTAGGAGAGGAAAAGGTGTTACTGGGGCGGGGTCATATAAAAGGTGATAGGAGAGGAAAAGGTGTTACTGGGGCGGGGTCATATAAAAGGTGGTAGGAGAGGAAAAGGTGTTACTGAGGCGAGGTCATATAAAAGGTGGTAGGAGAGGAAAAGGTGTTACTGGGGCGGGGTCATACCAATCCCAGTTACACAAGTGGTATTATCACAATTTTATAGGTGATTAATACTGGTGAATGCTGTCACGAGTCACAACTATGATATCAAAATTTACTGACATTTTAAAACGTGATTTAAGCTACACATATTATACCTTATTATGACGTATACATCGTTTTATCATTTTATGTAAAACATACCTCAGTTACACAATACTTAGATCAATACTGGTAGGTATTGGCTTTGAGGTATACCACATGTTTTATTTATATACTTTAAATCCCAGTAAGACAGAAACAAAAGCGAGCGAGTGCACTGCAAAGTCTCAATGGGTTGCGCATATATCGACATCCTTCTGCGGTCAATCTTAATATGGGGGATATAGCAATAATTATAATTATTGTTGCAACGAACTTTGCTATCCCTTAATTGGCTAAAGGCAGGTTTTAAAACGTCATTGAGACTACTTCCAAGGTTTTCATGTGCCATGAAAAGCTAAAGATATGGTAAAATAAATCCGATATATGCTTGAAAGGACTGTTTAACGACACCCCAGCAGTTTATTGTGTGACTGTTAGGTGTCAGACGTAGGTGATTGACAATTATAATGTATGGGTCAATCAATTTACTAATGTATTTTATTTATCCTTAAAAACCAACGTCAATAATGTACACATCTGACTAGGTATTTTTTAATTACTTTTGTTACTAATGTCTTACGATATAATCAGTACATGTGCAAATTACCTGGAAACTCACTGACAAGTGTATGCTAAAGTTAGAATACTTCATATTTTGCAAGATCCCCAATAGCCAATGTTTTTCTTTTGTGCTAGGGAGTCATTAAACAACCATATAATCAATCGTATTTTGCAAAATCATGCCAGTCTTTTGATAGAATTAGGGGAGCAGGATGTAGCTCAAACAGTAGAGTGTCCGCCTGTGAACCGGTTGGTCTTCGGATCGATCCTTCTCAGAGGATCCATTTGCAGTTTGGGCTATATTCTGTTCCAACCAGTGATCCACAACTGGTTC
>JAULBS010085212.1:0-18347 GCA_032355785.1 Symmetromphalus regularis | reverse complement strand
TAAAATAGAATAAAATTAATATTGTATACCTTACTGTCAAATATACATGGTTTTGATAGTAAACCAAATTAGTGGGACTGATCGATTTTGTCAACATCGCCATCTCGGCATTCTCACGAACTGCAAAAAGCGAATACTTTTTTTCTGCGGCTATAAACAAATACTTAGATGTTTCCAAAACGTGGCCAATATGTACATAAATATACATTAAAGATGTGAATAAAATTTTTAAAATGTTCTATCCTTATCTTCAAGATCAATTTTGAAGTTGAAAATGACGTTTGATTTCTAAATTACACAACTTTATAAATTTTTCTCTGAGATCAACAATTGCAAAACGAAGTAGCAGGGAACACGTGAACTAGATCATCAGTTTGGTGTAGCTTGGGAATCTCTAAAAATAGACCGATAACACGACAGAAAACAGGTCGCCCCTTCTTCCCAAAGCAAAACAACGTTTTAGGCCAAAGCGGCCGCTGCGTGTAAGCGGAGTTTGTCACATACCTATCGATAGGTAGCTTGATCCGGAACTACCCAATTTATATGTAAATAACAAAAAAAAATTTTTTTTTAAATCGACTAGGACTTCATACTACATATTTTATTTGTTTTAATTGTTATAGTAGCAAAGTAAGTAATTCAGGGTAGCTCTGGCATAACACTAACAGTAACTTTTGCCAAATTATCTATAAAAATGTAAAAAATTGAAGTTTTTTTTTTTCTGCACTTAAATGCCTTTTATTAAAAGAAATAATTTCGCCAGATTACATTAAAATTCGCCAGATGTTTTTAAATTTTGCCATTGGCGAGTGGCAGAGCTATTCCTGTAATTGTTTGTTGTATTAAAATAAAAATAAAATGAAAATTTTATATATGATCGCATGTGAACGACTTCCAAAACACTTGATCCTGAACTGCCTAAACAACTGTACTTTGTTACATTTTCATGAAATGGGCCTATCCCAAAATAGTCAAAGATGACATAAACTATGCAGAAATTTAAACAACAAAAGCTAATTTTAGCATTGTTTAAAATCAACACCTGGGTTCAGTCTTAGATAAATCATGTGTAGAATCTTAAGTTCAATTTGATGCTATACTTTCAGTGATGACTTGGCTACAGCAATCCTAAAGAGGAAAGATAGGCCAAATAGACTTCTTGTTGAAGAGGCTATCAATGAAGACAATTCAGTGGTTTCACTTTCACAGGTTTGTTAACAATAGCATACATAACATATATTTAATTTTTCTCTCTTTAGTTTGTTTATAAATTTTGTATGGTAATGTTCACATACAATTTAATGGATAATTTATAAAATCAAAGATTTTAAACATATGTTAATTTAACGTAACCACTTTTAATTAAAGATTGTATGGCTGCTCAACAGTTGGATTGATCCATTGTATGATGTAACATGACCAAAAACTGTTAAAATAGCCAAGTAATTTGTTTATGGTATTGGTGTCTGAATGCTTCAGATACAAGATAAGTAATGTAACTTTAGATGTTAGCTTTAAAAAACAAAACAAAAAACATCTTTCATAAATTAACAGTAACATTTCATTCAGCATTTCTTAATTTGTTTGGTAATTGTGACTGTGTACATTTATATATAATGTAGATTATTTTGAAAAAAAAATTATACATATATTTACAGAAAAAGATGGATGAACTGCAGCTGTTCAGAGGAGACACTGTACTTTTGAAAGGAAAGCGACGAAGAGAAACTGTTTGTATTGTTCTGTCAGATGACACAGTTACTGACGACAAAATCAGAATCAACAGATGTGTCAGAAATAATCTAAGAGTTCGCTTGGGTGATATTGTCAGGTATTTGAAGCTTATTTTACAAAGTTAAATCCTAGTTTTGAAATAAAATCAGAATATTGTTAAATATTCTGCATATTACCAAAGTTTGTTGGAATTTGAAATGAAAAATATTTTTCTACAGATAGATTTTTCTTTTACACATGAAGAATTTAATATATATGTATACATGTACGTCTTGAGAGGTTAGATATTTATATTCCGATAAAAATCAACAATTTTATTTGACGTTTTATACACTTGCATAATTCATGTATTGTTGATTGCAGACTTCACTAATTAAATAACAATCATATTTGAATGAAAACATGAGATATCCTCACCATATTAATTGTTTACTATATTTCAGTATACAAGCCTGTCCAGATGTTAAATATGGAAAAAGAATTCATGTTCTGCCTATTGATGACACAGTTGAAGGTCTCACTGGGTAAGATTAACTATTTTATATTTCTATTATCAGTGTTCCACATCATGTAGAAATGGAGGTATAGTACCTCCTGATGCTCAAAAACACGTAATGAGAAGGTCGGGAAAGGGTATGAACAGGTATTGGCAATCTGTCATAAGAGGTATAAACACGTACCGCTTTTTTTACTGAGGAGGTATAACTTGTATAGTTTCAGTTGCATATTGAACATAAAAGGGGGTTCTATCCTTGATCACATTAGTTGTTATAACTATCAGTAAAAATTACATAGTGATCAAAACATCTTTTAGTATTTTACTTTTATAACTGTCAAGTTCAAGTTAATTTAGGCTCTGTTCAGTGTCTTATACCCTTTGAGTTTCCTCTCTAGAGGTATGAATACCCCCTGACTTTTGTACAAGGAGGTCTGAATACTCTCACTTTTCCTGAGGATGTTGAACACTGTATTATTAAATAATTCTTAATGGTATATCTTGCATCTTAATTATTTTAGCTTGGTAAAATTGGAACAGAAAAGTCAAATGATTTTATTTCATGGTTAAATTATTTGGTTTTCTTTATTAATAATATGTATGATGCAGAGGTCTGCTAAACTTAATTACCCTTAACTTGACTCAACTTGGAGGACAGTTGTTCCCTGAACCTCTAGACATTATTTCGATCCCTGTGTACATCAATTGCATAGAACTGCAATACATTTGTTTTTTAACAATTAATGATTTTTTGGGGGTTCTTTGTTCTTATGTTTTTAGCAATTTGTTTGAGGTTTACTTAAAACCTTACTTCATGGAAGCCTACAGACCAATCAGAAAGGGTGATATATTCTTGGTTCGAGGTGGTATGCGAGCTGTCGAGTTCAAGGTTATTGAAACTGATCCATCGCCATACTGTATTGTAGCACCTGACACAGTTATTCATTGTGAAGGAGAACCAGTTAAAAGAGAGGTCAGTTTTAATCATGTTTTGTTTTATATTTATATTGATACATAACATTTGTATTTGTAATAAAATATTAATACCAACTTCGTCTATTCTCTAAATATTGAAAGAATTCAAATGAAATTTCTTGTATATCAAAATATGTTAGCGGAACATATCAGTTCTAGAAATAAATAAACATAGGTTTACATATTCGATCTTGTACTCCAGGGCACAATATTTCACGCGAGCCGCCATTCTGTTCACTTGTCGGTAACGCAAAATTAAATTTACGCGAACAGCAAATTAAAACTTGCGAACTTCCCGATTAGAGGAAATTTATTTACAGAGACGTACAAGTATTTTGACAAAAGTTTTAGTCAGATTTTTTTTATACTTGATGCGCAGCGAACTAGTAGACAACGCTATATATCGCAATAGTTGTAACTTATGACCGTTCTAAACTAAAAATACAGAGTATAGATTCGAGCCAAAAGTTTTAATGAAATGTCCACCAACGCTAGGCTTGGCTAAATTATCTGCTGCTATTTCATCTTTAGGAATATAATTATGCAGACATAATATTGGATTGCCTATAATTTTACAAATGTTGAAAACGGTTTTAAGGTAAACAGGTCTTAAAAAAGTTTTAAATTACCCACTTTGCAGAAAAAACATTTGGAACATCACTGTAGATAAAGTGAAAATAGCTTGGACAGCACAAAATGTAAAAAGGTATCTGGAAGTATTCATTAAAAAGAATATAATAAAAACCAACCCACCAACATAGCTAATTATAGCAAACATTAAAAAAAACCTGTTTTATAAATTGTTTTCTTTTGTATTTTGTTTCAACTTTTTTGGAGCTAAAAATTATGTCTTTAAAACATAATTTCAACGTAACTTTAAGGTAAACGATCAAGTAACTCACAGATTACGCAAATATAATTCACGTAACCAAACTATGAGTTACCTAGGTAAAAACCATGTAATTTAGATAAATTGTCTCCTATACTTCTAAACTGCTTCGAGATAAGTTATTTTTTTTGATGTTTGATAGGGATAATGCGTTATTAGTAAATATTTTCTAGGATGTGTTAATGTGTGCCTATCACTCCATTAATTATTACCAATCACTTGACCAAATTTAGGCTTTTTGCTCGGCAATATATATTATATTTGTTCAAATATTTTTTTTTTATTCTCTTAACTTACACAATGTACAATATCAGTGTTCTGCATTATCTCAACACCATTTTAATATTAACCAATGTGTGTATCATCTTTAAATAAATAATCCTCTATATTCCTTCTTAATATCTCTAAGTCCTTAGCAATGTATTGTGTGGCTTTCATTTCCCAGACACATCACTGATTTGTTTTTGTTTTCATGTGGTTTAACTTGCATATGTTGTATATTTGACCTCTGTTTCTGTAGGAGGAAGAAGAGGCTTTGCTGGAAGTTGGATACGATGACATTGGTGGTTGCCGAAAACAACTTGCACAGATCAAAGAAATGGTGGAATTACCACTCAGACATCCACAGCTTTTTAAAGCTATTGGAGTGAAGGTAACTATTAATTATTGTAATATGTATTACAGATCTAATCATTTTCAACTTAAGACATTTATTTTGTTGAGTATCTGTCATTGTAAAAAAAAAAAAAGCAAGGTTACTTAAGATCTAAACATTTATAGTTAACTTATATTAATTCAAATGCATCAGCTATCATCATTATGCTTGTTATGTTTTTTGTTTATTAAGTTCATTTTGACCTTGTAATTGGATACTTTATTTTGAATAAAGTTGGCATCCACTATTTATTTTGAAACCATATCAAATCATTTTCATCAGAGTAGCAGAAAACATTTGAATATTCATGCATGCAACATGCACTACAGATATGTTTGGGTTTTAATTGTAAACTTTCACAATGTTAGTCTTTATTGGAGTTATATAAAGTATGTTTGTTAATTTTTTTATTCAATAATCTTTTCACAGCCTCCAAGAGGTATCTTGTTGTTTGGTCCACCTGGAACTGGTAAAACACTTATTGCTCGAGCTGTCGCCAATGAAACTGGAGCATTCTTCTTTTTGATAAATGGTGAGGAAATAGTGTAGTTCTCTCTGTTTTTTTTGTGGCAGCAGTTTGTTTTCTTTTAAACTTATTTCACAAATACTGTGTTTAACAGCTAGTAGACATTGATAAAAACATTGTGTTGGATTTTCAATAATGCTTTCAGTATTTTTTTTTTTTTTAACCTAGTTAGCAGTTTTTTTATTTCAACCTGTCCTAGAAAATAAAAGGTTGTGCTTTGATGTCATAAGAATGATTTTATTTCATCTCATCATTTGTTTCTCAGGTCCTGAGATTATGAGTAAGCTTGCTGGTGAGTCCGAGAGTAACTTGAGAAAAGCTTTTGAGGAAGCAGAAAAAAATGCACCAGCCATTATTTTTATTGATGAACTTGATGCCATTGCACCAAAAAGAGAAAAGGTAGGTATTGTCAGACAGTTAAGTTTGTGTTTTAGCTAAATTATGCAGACCACGAAATGTTCAACTACACTGATTGTAGTCTGCATTAAAACAAAACAAAAATACAATTTTTAAGGTAACTAAATTGAAGAAATTTGCTATTAAATTAGCTTTCTTAAAATCAACATTTACTTCTTTGAATGATAATTGTCATGGTTTGCATGTTTGTTCTTTATATCATCCTTAGCTTGGTCTATAAATAATTGTGGTGGTTTTTTTTCCAGACACATGGTGAAGTTGAAAGACGAATCGTTTCACAGCTACTGACATTAATGGATGGCTTGAAGCAACGATCACATGTTATTGTTATGGCTGCAACAAACAGACCCAACAGCGTGGACTCAGCACTCAGGAGATTTGGTTAGTAGTTGTTTTGGGGACTTTTGTGATATAGTTCATTTTTAACACATTGGTATTCTGGAGTAAAAAATTATGTTATAAATGTAGGCCTAATATTAACATACTATTTTAATAGCCTAGAGTTGGGGTTGAAAAAGGCATCTCGAGAGAAAGTAATGGATTATGCATAGATGTAGATTTGTTAATAGTAGTAGAGTTTGGACCTACAAATGTTTTTAATTCTTTGTTTTTGTGTAAAGGATTCAGAAATATTATGTGTAACATAATCAAATTTTGACATAATTTAGGTGTCTAATGATTATGAACTCTTTTTGTTATAGGTCGATTCGACAGAGAAGTTGATATTGGAATTCCAGATGCCACAGGAAGACTGGAAATTCTCAGAATACACACAAAAAATATGAAACTGTATGATGATGTAGATTTGGAACAGGTACATATTTTTCAAATTTTCATCTTTTTTATTATTTCCAACAACTTTGTATTTATTACATTTTTTTTTTAATTTACATATTTAATGAATTTTATACAAATTTAGTAAATGTATTTGTCTTCTTTTGTAAAAACATTCTGCATATTACCAATATCTAATGTAAAAACATTAGATATTGGGTGTATTTTGATGAATGATCTTCTAGTTATTTGGACAGTTTGTATTGGGTGTTAACTCTAAAAATAATATTTTTTGTTGGCTGTTATTTGGATTTATGATTTCTTTCTGTCATTGGCAAAGTTATTTAAGTTTACGATTTTGCTTCCAGATTGCTGCCGAGACACATGGCCATGTTGGTGCAGATGTGGCAGCTCTGTGTTCCGAGGCTGCCTTGCAGCAAATTCGTGAGAAGATGGATCTCATTGATCTTGATGATGACACAATAGATGCTGAGGTTCTCGACTCACTAGCTGTCACAATGGATAACTTCAGGGTATGCTTACAGTGGAGTTATATCCCATTATTATAATGGATTTATGTCCCTTATATTACAATGTTTACTTTTACTTTTAAGTAAATAAAATCAAAGGTGTGTAAAAATTAATTTTTTGATTCAAGTGTTACTTTAAAATGCCATAACACACATACTACTTTGATGTTTTGATAAAATGACAAGCATTTTGTTTACAGTTAACAAGAATGTAACCTTTGTTACATGTTTTTAGGGCTTCAAATGTGTTAGTTAATTAAAATGCTTAAAATCATATTTTCTTGTTTTTTAAAGTGGGCTTTGAGCAAGAGTAATCCAAGTGCTTTGAGAGAAACATCTGTTGAGGTGCCTAATGTGTCCTGGGATGATGTTGGAGGTTTGGAAAATGTCAAGAGAGAGTTGCAGGAACTTGTACAGGTATAGTGAAAAAATCTTTGATAGAGTTCTTTAGAGTGTAAAATCCTGGTATGTCAAGCATAATTGTTAGTGTTTTTATTTATTCGACTGGTAAATCAGGGTGAAAGTGGTGGAATTTATATTGACTAATTTTTAAAATGTTTTTGTCTTATTCTTAAAAAATTATATTGAAGTGGGATTTTTTTACCTGCATTATAGACATTGGATTAGTGAAAGCTAGATATTAGCTGTCTCTATTCTTATAAACCCTTAAATGTCAGACTTCACATCTGTAGATTAACACTATACAAAATTAGTTGGCAAATAAATGTATATTCTAATACAACTTGTATCATTGGATACATTTCATGGTCTCGTCCTAAAATCAAAATTTTGTGGTAAAATCATAAAGTTAACCACGAAACACAATGTAGTTATCCACTAAACAACATCCATATTTTTTTTAATATTAGAGTTGGTATACTAACAACATATGCCCATATTTTGCTCTTGTCAATATAGTCTTACTCATTAATTGGATTATATTTCTTGGGAACATTAAGCATTAAAAAACCCACTTTCCAAACATATGTACTTAATTATTAAAGTAGCTATTTAAAAATGTTTAATTACAAAGTAGATTTATTTTGTATTTTAGTATCCAGTTGAGCATCCAGAGAAGTTCCTCAAGTTTGGTATGACTCCATCCAAGGGTGTCTTGTTCTACGGACCACCTGGGTGTGGTAAGACATTGTTGGCTAAGGCCATTGCCAATGAGTGTCAAGCTAACTTCATCTCTATCAAGGGACCTGAGCTGCTTACCATGTGGTTTGGAGAATCTGAGGCTAATGTTCGAGACATTTTTGACAAGGTAACTGATGAGATACTTATCTGGGCAACTTGTTTTACGTTTTGTAGTTTTTACTGTTAACATTTATTAAAATAATTTTTGGATTTCAAAATATAAGGTTAGATTGTAACTGCTCTTTTAATAATTGAGTTAATGGTATGGTATGGAGGAATTTTTTTGAGGGTGGGGTTACTGGGTTCCTATTGCAACAAGAAGTTCATTTTGATTGTTCCCTAGTTTCTTCTCGAAAGGAAACTAACCCAACATCAATGGAAACATAAATTCTACTATGGCATATTCCCTAACATCCTTAAAGTAAAACATATTGTTTTGAAATCTTTCTTTACTATTTAGAATTGTTCAAGTTGGAAATACTGTAGAGCATGAAAGAAGAAACTACGTTTTCTTTACATTTTGGTTTATCTTTTTTCATTATTATAATTATTTTATTTTTTGTAGGCTAGATCTGCAGCTCCCTGTGTGCTGTTCTTTGATGAATTGGATTCAATAGCAAAGGCAAGAGGAGGAAATGCTGGTGATGGAGGTAAAACTAAATTTCACTATTATCAGAGTGGTCTTATGCGAGCGGGATCTAGCTCAAACGGTAGCGTGTCTGCCTGTAAACCGGTCGGTCGTCGGATCGATCCTTCTCAGTGGAGCCATATGCAGTTTGGCCTATTTTCCGTTCCAACCAGTGGTCCACAACTGGTTTATCAAAGGCCGTGGCATGTGCTGTCCTGTCTTTGGGACGGTGCATATAAAAGACCCCTTGCTGCTTATCGGAAAGAGTAGCCAATGTGGCAGCAGCGGGTTTCCTCTAAATTCATATGTCAGAATGACCATATGATTGATGTCCAATAGCCACTGATAAGATTAAGGTTAAATAAAACAAACTTTACTTACTAATGTACATGTAGGGCACTGTGAATCTAAATTTCTAATCATATTGAATTTCTAATAAAATATTTGAAAATGTTCAAATCAAATTTCGAATCTCAAATACCTATGAGAATAATCAAGTGTATCAAATGCAGTTCATGAAGGATTATTCAGCTGAATAAATGAAATTAGAAAGACGATATAAATACCCATTGCATTGAGTGTAATTACGGGGATTAACATGATTACACAAGGTTGAAGTTTAAATAATACAGCGCCCTAAATAGAAAACCTGTGCTAATGTGTACATAGGTTGAACAAACACAAGATAATATTTGGGAAGTGATCATTTATTGGCTTTTCATGCAGGTTCAGATTTTTGTATTACATTATATACTAGCTAATAATAATAAAAGTATAATTTTCACTCAATTGTACCAGAATGCACTTAAATTCCTATTACTTTATGTCACAGAAATCTATGAGAATCTAATTTTTTCAGTAATGGATTTCATTTTGCAATGCCTTAAGTTCCTAATTCAAAATATTATGTTAATTAATGACATAATTATTATCTATAGCTGGAAACTACTTTTTCTAAAATAATGGCTAAACTGGAAGTCCTCAAAAATATTTTCTAAAATATGGCTAAAGTGGAAGTCCTCACAAACATTTTCTAAAAATATGGCTAAAGTGGAAGTCCTCACAAAACATCTAAAAAAGGATAGCTAAAGTGGAAATCCTCATAAAACATCTAAGAAAGATGGTTAAAGTGGAAATCCTCATAAAACATTTTCAAACAGATAGCTAAAATGGCAGTCATAATAAAATATGGTTAAAGTGGAAGTCCTCATAAAAAATCTTTAAAATATGGCTGAAGTGGAAGTCCTCATAAAACATTTACTACAAGATAGCTAAAATGGCAGTCCTCATAAACATAAAACATGGCAGTCCTCATAAAACATTTTTTTTTTAAAGGAAAAAAAGAGGACTAAAGTGGGAAGTCCTCATAAAACTGTTTGGAATTTGATTGCATAAACATATGGTTATAGACAGGGTGATTTTATTTTATTACTAAAAGATACTGAATTACTGGTCTCCCTGTAACGTATGTTTAAAGTACAAATGAAAAATGGATTATGCAAAAGTAGACACCTTACCTTTTCATTGACAAAAGGGACAAACACTGCAAGAAGGAATATTGCAGCAAATGGGGGTGCCAGGTAATTAATGGTTTCATTGATATAGATGAAGACTTGACCACCCTGTGTTTCCTTGACAACTGGAACCCATGCAATGGAGAGGCCAACCATGACAAGAATGAATAACCTGTTAAGAAAAGTAAAGTTTGTTTTATTTAATGATGCCTCTAGACCACATTGATTGTTATCTTATCATCGGCTATTGGACGTCAATCATATGGTCATTCTGGCATATTTATTTAGTTAACCCGCTGCCACCACATGGGCTACTCTATCCAATAAGCAGCAAGGAATCTGTTATATGCTCCATCCCGCAGACAAGACAGCACATACCACAGCCTTTGATAAACCAGTTGTGGACCACTGGTTGGAACGAAAAATAACCCAAACTGCAAATGGTTCCACTGAGAAGGATCAATCCAATGACTGGCCGGTTCACAGGCGGGCACTCTACCATTTGAGCTACATCCTGATCCCAACCTGTTAAGGAGGAATAAGATGGATAAATTCCAGAATTTTCCAATATTTTCAGACTTAAGCATGCGAAAGCATTTTTTCAAAAAGTTGATTTTAAGCTTGAATCCACTTTTTCAAAATATTAATATAAAGTGCGAACCAGTTGTTAAACCAGTTGTGGACCACTGGTCGGTGTAAGTGGTATACACCTACCCACTGAGCCTTGCGAAGCACTCACTCTGGGTTGGAGCTGATATTGAGATTAAAAGTCCCGTGTTGATTGTCAAAATAAAGAAAAATAATATACAAATTTTATATTAAAAAAAAATAGGCGGAAAAAATATTGAATACAGAAGAAAAACATGTATCATATAGACCTAATTTTTGAAAAAAAATGGCTTACAAGTTACATAAAGTGTGAAAGGAAAAAAAATAGATAACCAATTTTGACATGTACTTTATTTAAGCTATTTAAACCCTCGTAACTGTAAAATTAGATTAAAACTAACCACCCTTTGCGGCTTTGAGATTTTTACAATTACGAGGTTTTTAGCTTATATAAAGAACATGTCAAAAACGTCAAACGGTGAGAAAACTGAACAAAATATGGTAGTAACATAATTTAACGTAATAATTTTATCAAAATTCAAACGTGTCTCATACATATATGTACCATATAATTTAAAACATTGGTACGATTTTTACAATTACGAGGGTTTTTAAGCTTATTTAAAGAACATGCCAAAAACCTCAAAGTTCAGCTCGGGAGTTGGGGTTAGGGTTAGAATAAATAAGCAGACGCCATGACACCAACTCGAAATGCTCGGGATCTAGCCTCTTCCACCTGAAACGGACAGATGCGTATGTTTAGGCCCTACAACATTATTATTACGACTATCTTTGTGCTACAACTATATTCATGATAAAGTGAGAAAACACTAATTGGATACGATTTTGGCAGAAATATTGTCTTTGTGAGGTTTTTTGATAGGGAAAAGTTTTTTGATTGTAAATATGCCAAAATCCAAATAATTATATTTCCAAAAATTACATTTTCTCTTTATATGTATATTTATTATTTCAACGTTCAACATTAAGTTGTTTATTACCTACTCAAATTTTTAAAATACCAAATAATATGTGCAAGATAAACAAAAATGATGAAAAGGTTCCAAGGCCTTCAAATATGAATGTTGTTTTGTTTGTTTAGTCATTATTTATAGAAAAAATATGATAAACATATTAATTTGGAAGTTTGGGGTGTGTGAAAATTTGTATGATCTATTGGAATGGGAAAACATTAAAAACTTCATATAATAAAAGTCAGTCAATAGGAACGACTTTTTTTTTTTTGGGGGGGGGGGGGGCCCTGACGGATCGGGTACAAACTCTATATCAGATTTTGGTTACAATGGCGAACATTAATACATGTAAGTAAAAAAGAACAAAGAAGAAAAAAAAGGCCGTTAAAAGGCCCCTGGGTGCTACGGGTCTATATAGCTCTTTTAATACATAATTTTGGTGATAAATATCAAAGTGTAGTTCGTGAAGCCAAACGTCTTCCATTACATTCCATTTCACTTTGAAAATGGAATGGAACCATAGGGCCTCAGCCTATGACAATAGCAGACATTTAAAACATTTATTTTATTTTAGCTACATTTCTTCTTCAGCAATCAGTTTGTCATTCTTATCTTCAGATTTAGGACTATAGTCATGATAAAATTGATCGTTTAAGTTTAGATCAGCGGCCAATGTCTATACAGCAGCTTGGTGGTTAGTTGGCTTCTGGACAAGTCTTGTTTTTTTCTGCTTTGTGTAGGCCTACAGAACATGCTGGGGTCTTATCAGTTTAGTCTAATAATGGTGTTCAGGCGCGGATGTAGGATTTCTAAAACAAAACAGGTGTGTCCAAATGTGATGAGAGGATAGGACTTGGAGAAAAATGATTAATTTTCACGTCCTTCCACTCGGAATTTTTTTTTTTTTTTAACAAAAAACGAGGGGGGGGGGATCCGGACCAACTGGACCCCCCTCTGAATCCGCTATTGGTGTTCCAAGTAAGTCTGCATGTTGTAACCATCTTGTGCTTTGAACCAATGATTCTTCATGTTTTTCCCCCATCAGCTGTCCAACAAATGGCTGTCTGGGCCATTCAGTACAAACTCGAATGTGTTGTCAGTGATATTAAAATTGTTTTGTACCACCCCTCTTTAGTGGTTATCTTGTTAAGTACTGGGAATTTGTAAAGTGTGTACACACAGAAGAAAGCTTGGACCATATGTACAAAACATATTTAGGGATGAGTGGGGTGGGCTGGTTCTGACACAATATAGCCAACACTCAAAAAATGTACTAGTGGTTTATGATCTGCCCCTCTCAGTACACCTATTCAAATATTTTGTAATAGACATGGCCGGATTTAGACCCTGGAGGTCCGGGTCATTTCAGGTTAGGGGCCCCATGACATAGAAATTTAATTACATGATAAAAAATAAATGAATAGAACGAATTTTATAATTATTACATTTAAAAAAATTAATGAAGTCCTTGGTCTCGGGCCCTTTTGGCATGGACAGGGGGCAGTTGCCCTTATAGACAGTAGTCAACAACTAATATACCCAAAGGATGTGCTGACTCGTACTCAGACGTAACTGACAGTTTCTTTACATCTAAAGACATATGCAAAGAAATAATGAGCACTAGCAGTAATAAGGATAATTCAAGTGTCAACAAACAACACAGTCACGTAAGAACCGGCGGGGGTGGGGACACCCCCACTTGAGCTTTTTCTTCTTTTTTTATTTTTTTATAATCCTTCAACATTAATGTTTACCATTATAGCCAAAATCTGATAAAGTTTGTACCTGATCCGTCAGCAGGCCCGAGTGCGCCGAGACCAACCCCTACTTTTTTTTCTTTTTTTTTTGCCAGATTGTAATATGGTTTAAAAATGTCTCGGGAGTTAATATTTAAAAACATTTCTTGTGGGACATCGCGCCTGCGGCGCTCGCACTACACATTTTATACACCCATAAAAATGACCCATCCCACTTACTTTGAAAATCCGTCCACCTTCATTGGTTTGTTTCCCTCCCCCCACCTACTCGTTCCTAAGGGACTGATAATGTACTTTGAAATCCAACATGGCTAACATGAAATGTGCCAGTTATTTCAGTGGTTATGAAGTTTGCTTATGATAAACTCCAAAATTGTTATGTTTACCTCGAACTTTTAAACTAAACTGTCTATATGAATTGTATACATGCAGGGGCAATGGAACCGGGTGTTTATTCCCATAAATATGTTCCTTTTTCATCGCCGAATTATTCACTGGCAAATTATGACGGGAGCAGCATCTCCCCCTAAAATGAATTTCGTTCCACCCCCACCTACCCCTGCACATGTGTGAATGCATATAAAAATATATATGTATGGATATATGTATACATGGGCGTAAATCCCGGGGAGGGGGGACACGCTCCCCACCACTATGTGGACGGGGTGGGGGGGGTGACGACTACATAATTTTTGCTTAGAAAATATGAAATTAATTTAAACCATATCGTCTTAGCGCAAATATACCGAAGTACATAAGTGGTCTATAATGGTGGGGGGAAGGGGGAGCAACGGGATGGTCCGTCCCCCCCTTTTTTGGACAAGGGTGAGTTCCGTCCCCCCCCCACTTTCAGGTACGGATTTTCGCCCTTTATGTATATATATTCGCTTAATACGTTTATGTACATGTGTATGTTGTGTAAAACTTATTTTGAGACAATTGAATTTGATATTTTCTTTTAGTCTTCTTTATTTTCCAATCCAGTTCTCTTCCCTCCCCTCTTCGAATCCTGAATACAATTTTATGCCGATATTATAACTATATTAGTGTCCATTTGTCGTTTATGTGTATAATAAATGATCTCTTCCTATTAATGAGAAATACTGTGTCGACTTGGTTGTATCTCGAACGTGTTTTGTTGTTTTAGAAAATGGATATATACGTAAAGCAATGACACGATTTTGCTATTTGGTCTGGGACAATAAAACTTTTAAAAAAAAAATAATACTAAATAAATAAAACCAATATTTACATATCTTAAAAAACAGACAAAAGCCAGTTTGTGTAGAATATAATTACATTTTCTACTTTAATAACAAAAAAATACTTTAAGTTGCAGCATATTTTTTCTTTTATTATTTGGTGATAAATTTTGTATACATGTGCCTGTCTTTGCTGACAAGGGAGACTACAGTGAAACAATAATTTGAGTTACTTCCCATATCTACAAACTTCACCAAAGGCACATCCAAATAGGTATGCAACGATATAATGGTATATTGCAATACATTCCGAGCGCGATACATACCGCGACATGGTTTCGTGTATCGCGATATATCTACCTAATAAGTATCCATCTAATTCTTATAAAACCTATGACATATTTATAAAAATAAAAGTTAAAACTTAATTAAAACATAAATCTACTGTGTCTATATATTCTTTTTTCATCAGAAATTGGTACAGGTCAGACTGCCCGAGATGTTTAGTAATTAGTATGATAGTATCAAAATATGACTTTATCGCATCTTGGTAATTAATCAAACGAGTTTGCTGTATCGCAATATATCGCAATACGGTTTTGCCTTTTGGCCATATCGTTGCACCCCTAAATCCAGATATCTACAACTGTGATGATGGGAGATGGGTGTGCACCTAGTCAGTGATCAGGTTACCATGCATGATTGACTGCAAATGCACATGATATTGGTGATTACAATATTAGTGGTGTCACGTGTCTACAGTACCCCTGAATCTGCCCATTTACAGAATTAAATTCATATAATGAAATTTAAACATCTTTTTTTTTAAATATCAGTTAATAAATATATATTTATTTTTCCTAAAATATCAACAACAAAACACAATACTACATGTAACTTTGATCTGTAAATACCTGTAATGAATTTGGTCAGCAGGAAGCCTATTTGTATGGCTCCCATGAAATAAACATGCACCTATATCAAAGATTTTACGGTAAATTTGAGTAGGCCTGTTCAAAGCTTTTAATAGTCCCAGGCCAGATGGGAAATGTAGACCCCCATTTCAAACTGCTCATTAAGTATTTTTGTAATCAGTACACATGAGCGTTATTCATTGTTGAATTATTCACCGGAAAATTCTAATGTACAGAAACGGGAGTCCCCCCTCACCCCAATATGAATTTTGTTGCAATGCCCCTGGTACTAAATACAAGTGGGTGTAGGCCCATCTGACCCCCCCCCCACCACTACCACTCTTCTGGCCTGAATTAGAGTGATATCAGTCAAGTAAGATGACCAATGGTATCAAATGAAAATTTAAAAAAAACACACACACCAAATAATAACAATGTCTTTCTCATAAATCATGACAAATATTAATTGTATTTAATAAATACAAATATGATCTTTCAAAGTCACTTAAGTTTATTGGTAATGATCAAATAATGGAGAAAAATATAAAAAATGTGTCAGGACAAATTTTTAATATTGTAAATTAATACATGTATCCATGCATAAAGCCTTTTGAAAAGTTCTGCTCATTAACAAATCCAGTTGATGGCCTATCTGTTTTTAGTTTACTTTTACTATGAAGTCTTTGTTTTGTATCTTTCCATCTAGTCAGTCCTGTAATGCTGTAGTTCTGTTCGCATTAAGCCTATTCTGGTCACATGTATTAGTATAAAACTGATATCATCAAATATCAGTGACAACACACTATAAGAGAGATGTTAAAACACAATGTGTTAATCTTGTTTCTCTGAATTCCCTGTCTCTGGTGCAATATCTGAAAACCCAAGGTTTTTCCATTCTTCATGTGCCATCAGATTGCTAGAAATAGAAGAAACAAAAGTCAAAGCCAAATTTTCAGTATTAAATTATTTATTTGGGGACTAATTTTGTATAAACTTTCTCTAGCGTAACCAGCATCAGGCAGGAATTTCTGCAGATTTGTTTTATTGTTTTTCCAATGATACTGATATTTATTATCGACATGGTTAAAGCTCCCAGCATCTGGATTTGCCTCGATATTTTTCCCTCTCTAGCTACGACCCAGATTTTATTTCTATACATATATCTTTGCTGACAAGGGAGACTACTGCAAAACAATCATTTGAGTTAACTGCCATATCTACAAGCTTCCGCAGAAGTACATCCAGATATCTAGAACTGTGATAGAGGTGAAACAAAACATTATTTAAGAATTGGCATGAATCCACAATACCCCAGCTAAGAACCTTGTATTCTTGTATGCTGTGAAAATTAATAATTTTGTTAATAGCCTAACACAACATAAACTAGCTTTCAGGTTTATAACGCAAAGTGATTACACCTAACACATTTTAAGTCAATATGCAGTGTGATGCTAGTCACAAACAAGAACATTTTGTTCAACATCACACTGCAACTGCTTTACAAATTTCTGAGATTCTTATAACTAAAATGAGCAACTGCTAATGAATTATAATTGATTAGTAACTGTACACAGGCATAATTCTGAATCAAGCATTACCTTAAATTCAGACCTAGCTTGAGCTCTCGTCTAGTGGTGAAATAACATTGCTTTGAGTTTAAATATGTTAGCCCCCTTCCCCTAAATATCTGTTAGTCCCCACCCCCAATGTTTACTTTCTTCCGCCATGCCTGGTATATTGTAAACAAATCAAAATGTTTGGAATAAAATATTCCTCAATATAAATAAAACAATGCAAACATACTGTTTCATTCTGCAGTCCAAATATAGCATTGTCTCATTCCTGCATTTTCTCTCTTCCATTGAATTCCTTCGCATACATTTCATAAATTTGAACATGTATTCTTTACATTCACCTGAAAAATAGAAAGAAAAGATGCATATATACTGTATTAAGCATTAGTCTAACCTAGAAATGGCCAATTCCAAACAAACATTCTGGATGTTACACAATATAACAATAAAATTTCTAAATATCTGAAGTTCGTGTGTGTTTCCAAGTCTCACTCTGGTTGAAAAGTTCTGCCTCTCAAGGTTAGGAGTGACTTCTCCCTAAAATTCAGACCTACATTGTAGGTTGAGCCCTTGTCTAGTGGAGAAATAAATGAAAATAATAAGGCCACCAGATTTAAAATGTTTTCGTGGGTTTTTTAATTCTTCAAAAATGCAAGAAATGGGTGCTGGATATTTGAATTCAATGCATTCCCGCAATTTCGTCTAGTTTGTTCGATGCAACGGCACTCTTATCGACCATTGCTGATTCACATGGGTACCATCAGGCCAGCGTGAGAAACACATGCCGAAACCAAAAGCGTGTGTTTCTTACTGAGCTTACATTGCTCACGTCACACCAGAACTAATTTGTCACACCCAAGTCTGGAAATAAGTGCTCGGTCACGGACAATGTCCGGTATAAAATTGTCATTTGTCAAGCTTTGACAGTCACAAATTTAACATTAGCGGTCATTTTGTCCGAAACAAAATCAGTTCGATGCTGTACGTTTAAAATGTATATTTTGAGGAGTTTCAAGATCATACACATGCTTACATATGC
>JAULBS010085190.1:0-18352 GCA_032355785.1 Symmetromphalus regularis | reverse complement strand
AACGGAAAATAGCCCAAACTGCATATGGGTCCACTGAGAAGGATCGATCCGATGACCGACCGGTTCACAGGCAGACATGCTACCGTTTGAGCTAGATTCCGCTGCTTATTCTAAATATAATACTAATTACAATGCAAAAGTGATTTGAAATATCTTAACATAACATCTGTTATTAATGATACACAACATTCCCATTTAATTTTTTTATTATTTTTATGTTAATTTCACAGAACCATAAAAACATAAAATATGATGTCAATATTGCACTATATGACAAGTAACATAATTTACTATATATTCTGAACCTTATGTATAATAATGAAACATATTATATATTATATATATTGCACTGTTAGTACAAACACTCAGTTCATCTAGCAACAGTCACTAGTATTTACAGACTATATTAATCCAGCTTCAGTCCCTTGAAATACCACACACATATATCACTGCGAAGTATATGATAATATGCAAAAACAATCTTACTAAAAGGCAAATAAAAAAATAGCTTTTAAAATGATTCATAAATATTTCTGGAATGAAAACATCAAAATTGTATGATTGATAATGGTATAAATTACAAACATATATGTTTAACAACAAATATTTTTTTTATTAATGAAAAATATGCTTTTGATAAATTTATATTTGAAACAAACTATTCTGAAACAAACTATGAAATCTGGTAAGCACTACCAGTCTTGCATTCAGGATAGGCTAGCATAATCGGTTGCAACCAGGGGCGTTGCGTGACCTGGACTGGGTGGTGGTTCGAATATGAAGCAAGTGGACCCTTTTCCTATTTTGTTTTTAATAATAATAATTATTATTATTATATATATTATATAATGTTTTAGTTCTGAAAGCGGACCATTTGCTTCAGCAGAGGGGGTTCGCTTGAACCCATCAAACCCCCTTAGCCTACGCCCATGGCTACATAGCAATTTCACTAGTACCTAATGTTCTCATTAGGTTTAACATGAAGTGCAAAAACTAGTCTATCTGCCAATCTCTTCCTGAACGCAGCCCTATGTTATTATTTCTGACAGATTATATCTAGCAGACGTAATGTTATAGTCTGTTTCAAGCTGGTCCATATTTAGATATAACTTTAGTTAGATGAGTCTTCATCTATAAAAGTTAACTATTTCATGTTTATAAAGCAGTTTGTGTATATGTCACAGTAAATGCAATACAGTTTTGATATTTTCATTCCGTGGATGTCTATGAAATACATGTTACAAATAAGAAAACTGGCACGTTTTTTTTATTAGAACTTTATGTACTAACATAAGTCAAATAGTTACTGGTTCATGACAAACGAATGTGTCAAGAGTTTTCAAATAATTTCTAAAATGATTAGCTACATGTACATATAAAATCATGTGACTGCAAAAGGAGTAAAAAATAAAAAAACATTATGTAGAATTAGATGATAAAATCTAATAATAATAATAATATATGCACTTTCTACAGGGCAAAATTAAGACTTACACCTCAAAAATTAATGAACATCTTAATACATAAATTATTATGTAGTACAATATGTTTGATAGTTATGGTAACATGTTCTAAAAAACACCTCTGCCATCAAATCCAGAAACCACAACCATACATGTATATGTACATTCCTGATACCTCAGGTTTCATTATTCTTCAAAATAATGGTTGTGATTATTTTACCATGGAGAGGAGTCCTTGACCATTTCTTGGTTTGCTACTCCATTGGTTGTGTCTTCAGAAAAACAGCTGTATCTCACCTTCTGACTTTTGTCAGGACAAAGTGGAAAATGGTAATAAGTGTCGTAAATTGTTGAAACTGTTAATGCTAAGCCAACTCATTAGCTCATGACAACTGTATTAACATATTAAAATATCCGATATAAGAATTGCACAATTCTAAACAATGTTTTAATGTTCCATCATTAGCTTATTACAACTGTATTAATTTATTAAAATATCCAATAAAGATTTGCACAATCCTAAACCTTTTTAATGTTCTTTCATTAACTTATGACAACTGTATTAATTTATTAAAATATCCAATAAAAGAACTGCTCAATTCTAAACCTTTTTAATGTTCCATCATTAATTTAAATGACAACTGTATTAATTTATTAAAATATTTGATATAAAAGTTACACAATTCTAAACCTTTTTAATGTTCCATCATTAGTTTTTGACAACTGCAATTTATTAAAATATCTGATAAAAAGTGTTGCACAGTTCTCAACCTTTTTAATGTTCCATCATTAGTTTTTGACAACTGCAATTTATTAAAATGTCTGATAAAAAGTTGCACAGTTCTAAACCTTTTTAATGTTCCATCATTAGTTTATGACAACTGTATTAACTTATTAAAATATCTGATAAAAGAACTGCTCAATTCTAAACCTTTTTAATGTTCCATCATTAGTTTAAATGGTAACTGTATTAATTTATTAAGAAGTCCAATATAAGAGATGTGCAATTCTAAATATTTTAAACAGCAACTGTATTAATTTATTAAAAAGTCCAATATAAGAGATGCACAATTCTAAATATTTTAAACTTATGGCAACTGTATTAATTTATTAAAAAGTCCAATATAAGAGATGCGCAATTCTAAATATTTTAAACAAGGCAACTGTATTAATTTATTAAAATGTCCAATATGAGTTGCACAATACTTTCAAATACAGGCGTGCACAAACAAGCAGTACTTATTAAAGTACCTACATAATGAACGGGAGTAATGAATGCAAAAAGAAAATTTTGATTTATAAATATAGCAGTACAATAAGTATGTTATATATCTATTATCTGAAGCTTGTAGGAGGAAAGCTACAAATGCATGTGCATCATTAAATGCATGGTTTCAAACTACACACATGATGTGTATGATGATCAGTTTTTATTAGTCACAAACAGTTCTGTTCCTGCCCATAAAAAAAAACATTCCAATTAATGTACAACAAAAATGTATAATGAAAAATGTAAGTTAAAATGTTAATTACTAATGTAACAAAAATTGAAAATATTAATTTCAAATTGAAAAATATAATGAAAGAAAAATCCATTAGATATTCTAGTGTATGTTTGAATTATAATAATTTTGCACTCTAGTCATTTTGTAAAATCTATTTTGTACATTGGTCCATTGTTTATTATTATTTTGTACCACAATCATTTTGTACCATAGTAACTTCATTTTTGATTATGCAATAATTATGTTTATCTCAAACCACGAATATCGCAACGTTTTAACTTTCATCCCTTCAGCATCAGCAGGGATTTATCCACTATTTTTCACCAGGGTCTTGAGGCTGAAGGGTTTGGGAAAATAAGTGGAATTTTAGTCATAATTGGGAAGTTTTATAACTGTAATATTATATAAACCATATAATTATATTAATTTAATTTTGGAAATTGGGAATTTTCTGTGCCATTTGCTTTTGGGAAGGGGCCAACGTTTGGTACCGTATGAAGCCTCAATAAATTACTGCGTAAAATAACAAAAGATTGTGCTGACTATAATATTAAAATAAGTCATTTGTTAGTAAAGGATTAGTAAAGTTTATTTGTGTCTCTTGTATTGTACTTACCTACCAATAAAGTAAAATTAGAGTAAAAGGTGCTGGTATTGCCGTGCCATCCTCAACTGAAGTGACTAATCAGAAAACTGAATGTGAGTACATATGTGTATCAATGCGTTTATATAGCAAATTATTTTAAAATTATTAAAACTGATTATAATACAAAGTGACTATGGTACGAGATGACCAAAGTAGAGTAAAGTCAAGTTTGTTTTATTTAACGACGTCTCTAGAGCACATTGATTTTAATCTTATCATCGGCTGTTGGACGTCAATCACATGGTCATTCTGACATGTTTTAGCGGAAACCCGCTGCCACCATATTGGCTACTCTTTTTGATAAGCAGCAAGGGGTCTTTTATATGCACTGTCCCACAGACAGGACAACACATACCACGACCTTTGATGAACCAGTTGTGGATCACTGGTTGGAATGAAAGATAGCCCTAACAGCAGATGGGTCCACTGAGAAGGATAGATCCGACGACCGACAGCTTAACAGGCGGACGCTCTACCATTTCAGCTACATCCCGCTCCGACCAAAGTAGAGATTCGGAGGAAAGATTAATTACATGTATGGTACAAAATGACAAAAGTACTGACTGTGAAGTAAGATTAAATTATATCAATGGCAGATCCAGAAAATCCATTTAGGGGGCCCCAATAATATGATGTTGATTCCTTAGATTCTTTAACATTAGAAAAAAATATATATATATATATTTTTTAATAAATTTAAAATAATAATAATTTAAAAAAATGTTATTTATACTCAAAATATAGGATGGGAGGCCTGGACCCCTAGATCCGCCACTGTATATGTATGGTACAAAATGACTAAAATACTGCCTCGAAGGCATGATTAATTATATGTATAGTACAAATATAAAATATGAAATTACTTAGAATGAAATTACCTTGGTACAAAATGTGTTCACTATTTAGTTCAGACATTTTATAGAAAAGTATCTGATGTACATTCAGTACATACCACTTTCTGATTAAGACCCTAATGGAAGTGATACAAATATGTAGGTTTAGATGAAATATATTTTCTGAATTAGACAATTTGTTTAGTGTTTAAAAGCCAATTCACAAACTAAAATACAGTTTGAAAAAATACAATAAATTAAGCTTGTACATAGTTTTTTTTTATTAGTCTCATATTGGTTTGGAAAGCATACATTTTTCAAACTGTTTAGTAAAACATATTTTGATGCACTGTGAAATATTTGAGGAAAGCTAGCATATTCACCTAATCTTTATTCAGTTATTCATGATTTAAAAAAAAAAAAAAAAAAAAATATTTATTTATTTTTGGAGGATGGAAGAGATTACTGAAATACCAGGCTACATGCATGGTAATGAGAGACAGTTATATTGGTTATATGTTGATGCTAACTAAAGTAAATGGATGGATTATAGGAACAGAACTGTTAAAATGATCTCATACCTGATATTCCTCAGACTCTGTATCCTGAGTAAAAGTGAAGACCAAGCTTTATTAACACTGTTTTACATCATCCACCTTATTGTGTACAATTCAGTTAATATGTCACACAATGAAAAACTTGATATGTCTCACACAATGAAAAACGTATTTACATTATCTACATATATGTACATCTACCTTATTGTGTACAATTCAGTTAATATGTCACACAATGAAAAACTTGATATGTCTCACTCAATGAAAAACGTACTTACATTATCTACATGTACCTTATTGTGTACAATTCAGTTAATATGTCACACAATGAAAAACTTAATATATCTCACACAATGAAAAACGTATTTACATTATCTACATGTACCTTACTGTGTACAATTCAGTTAATATTTCTCACAATGAAAAACTTGCTTAATAACACTGTTTTACATTATCTACTTTATAGTATACAATTTAGTTAATATTATCTACAATTAGTACAAATGTATGGTATTGTGTACAATTCAGTTAATACATGTCACACAATGAAAAACTTATTAACATTGTTTTATGTTATTTACCTTATTGTGTATAATTTAGTTTTTGTCTCACACAATGAAAATCTTTTAAACATTGTTTTACATTACCTTATTGTGTACAATTTAGTTAATGTTACACAATGAAAAACTTACTTAAGTATTAACATTATTTTATATTATCTACATAATTGTATATGTGTGTGTACACGTGTGTCTGTTTGCGTGTGTGTGTATGTGTGTTGTGCATTTGTGTGTGTACTATATTGTGTGCTGACAACAACTTTTAATTTCTTCATACGTTTGTGTAAGTTTTACTGTTTATTTGTAGTTAAATTTATAGACCATTACATTTCAACAACATGCTATAATGTTTTAGTTACATCAAATTATTACACTCTACAAGATTCTAGCCAAACCTAGTAGCAGCAAAACCCACAACACACGCTATAATATGGGATACGTTTGTTTTAGACACTACCTTAGTCAATTCTCACATTAAACCATACGCCTCACTTTAAGCCTGGCCATCAGAAACTGAAACTATTTCAGTTTCATGGTCACTGACACAAATATCTGCTTCCTAAGTATGAGAAAACCATGTTTTAACAAAAAACAAAAACAATTTTTTTTTTAAATTAAGGCCAGTGTTTTTTTATTTTTAGTTTCTCAAACATAGGCACTCCAAAAATATGGTAGTAGGAAGAAGAAAAAAGAAGACTAAAGTTACAAAATGTCTTTGGAGGGGAATATAAAATTTGGTATGAAATTAATTTGACTAGTTTTACTCATTTAACAGGTCATATGCCTGCATACTTCTATATTCACCCCCTATGAAAAGAAATTATTCATCTTCAAAGTGTAAATTTAAAGTTTTTGTTTAAACATTGCTGAAGGTTTTTTTTTCTTTTCTAACCTACAGGACAGTCAGCAGAAATAAAATAAGTGAATTTTCACTTTTAATTTTATTTTAATTTAGCAAAATGTAGGGTCGGTGGGTTCAAGAAATGAATAATAAAACAATTCTGGCCTAAATTAAAAAATATCTTAATTATATTTAATTTAATATCAAAAATATATATATTTTTTTATACAGAAATGTCAGAGAATTTTTTTTTAAAATGTTGATTAGTGACAACTGCAAATCAATGGAAATTGATCAGAAATTGATAATTTTATGTATATGTATTAAAAATGTGCAACAATCTCTGACACTT
Source organism: Symmetromphalus regularis (assembly GCA_032355785.1). Taxonomy (NCBI): domain Eukaryota; kingdom Metazoa; phylum Mollusca; class Gastropoda; order Neomphalida; family Neomphalidae; genus Symmetromphalus; species Symmetromphalus regularis. The sequence continues at coordinate 11,595 of JAULBS010085190.1, read as the reverse complement.
CCAGTGATTTGTGATGCAATACTAAAACAAAATGTTCCGTGAAAGTTATAGGTGAGAACATGAACAGAAGAAACTATTAAAAACCAATTTTTTTCATGGGGAATTTCAATTAAAGGGAAAGGAACATTGTTTAAATCAGTGGTTCCCAAGCTTTTTCAGGCTTCCAGACCACATCCCTAGATCTTTCAATCATCCCTAAGTAAGGGAGTTGTGCCACCCACTTTGCGAATCACTAGTTTAAATCAAAAGCTATTAACTAATTAACTTCAAACATTTGTTCATTGTTATATAGAAGATACCTGTTGCCACAACACAGGCTACTCTTTTTGAATTACAGCAAAGGATCTTTTATATTCACTTTCTCACATACGTGACAGGATATACCACAGACTAATATATATTTTGAAGCATTGGTCCAATATTGAAAAATGCTAAAAGTCTATAAAGAGGGATCGAATCTTGCAATCTCTTACAACTAAGGAAGATATATAATTTCATAAAAAATAAAGGTTTGTTTTATTTAACGATGTCTCTAGAGCACATTGATTTTTATCTTATCATCGCCTATTAGATGTCAATCATATGGTCATTCTGACATATTTTTAGAGTAAACCCGCTGCCAACACATAAGCTACTCTTTCTGATAAGCAGCAAGGGGTCTTTTACATGCTCTTTCCCACAGACCGGACAGCACATACAATGACTTTTGATGAACCAGTTGTGGGGCAATGGTTGGAACAGAAAATAGCCCAAACAGCAAATTGGTCCACTGAGAAGGATCGATCTGATGACCAACTGCCTGTGGACACGCTATGGTTTGAGCTACATCCCACTCCCCCATTATTTCATAAAATCAATCTGCCATATTAATTTTTCTATCTCTTCGGTAAATCTCTTTTATGTTTTTGCAAGCTTCTCATTTAATAGTAATTCATCTTTCTAAAAAAATTAACTTACACTCTCTATGCGGACTGTTGGAATCCGATATTCTTTGGCTTGTGAAGATTGTGTTGTTGAAGGAAGAGTGGAATTTTCAAATGTGTTATCAGTCTGTTCTAACGTACTCATTGCTCCAGTTGTCCCTAAATCTGACAAACCTGTAATATCACTCAATGTAACCTGGAATTTCTGAAACAAAAATATTTAGAAATTTCAATGATTTATTTTTTTAATGAATCCCCCACCAGCACAAAAGTAAACATCGGCTATTGTGGGTCACATATGCAAATAAAAATTATGATAGGAACTTAAAAAAAGCTCCAATTCTTAATCTATTTAATAAAATTAAAAGCTATTATAATACAAAAAACACCATAAGCTGTAGATCTTGAAATTAATCTGATTATGATATTAATGCGAAAAATACATGTCCATGTTATTCGAATTAATAATATGATGCATTAATTTCAAATTATTGTGCTAACCAATCAAAACAAAAGAACATTAAAATACCAATACATGATAATCGCTCATCATATTTTATAAAAAATATTAAAAACAACACAAGACAAAACTTAAGGGATGGGTACGTAATAACAGTCTGATTAAAAATATTTACTCAACCACTATAGACTGTTTATGCTACTTGGAACATGAATATTTGTTGATTACTTTAGTTTGCGTGAACCTTGGCGAGTTTTGGAAATAACAAAAATGTCCTATATTCCAATTTTTTTCATAACTTAGTTCAATAATTATTTAAAATATTACCCATTCAACATAGTGTAAAACTCAATTATATTTGATAACGGCAACATACATGTACATGTATATGGCACACGAGATATTACAAAGTGAGATAACTCACATTCCAAACATTTCGGTCATTTCCGGTAATATTCGTATCTCGTTCATGCTTTAATGAATAAATCTTTGCAAATATGGCACTGATATTAAGTTATGATAAATATATTTATAAAATAATAACCACATACCATAAAAAACACATTCTATATGGATTTGTCAAACGTCTGCAAAATGGCGGTCAAATTAACGCTGGCTCGAAATGCCAAAACAATACTTTTGACTGTCGTTTAAACAATACAGAACCAATAGACACATCAATCCAGAGAAAAAAATAGGACATTTTGTTTATTTCGAAAAATATCAACATTAATGAGGTAAGTTATATTTTTGGGTTTTTATTCGTCAAAAACCATGTTCCAAGTAGCGTAAACAGACTGTAGTAAAACATCAAACTTTAATATAAGTCTGCCTCAGGGTTCCACCAAGCATCTGGAAAATGGGAGTCATCATGACTCACAGGGTTTTATTTTGGGGGTCAAGCATTCAAAAATGGGAGTCAAGCATATTATTTAAATAACATAATTTACTGAATAACCATCTTGTTTATATTACATACATATATTCATTATCCACTGTTCTATCTAATACATGTATATCCATTGTTTTTTCTTCTCATAAATAATAAGTTTTTGTGTATTAAAATTTGTTTTTAATCGATTGACGTTGCAAATATTTTACATTAACCATGATAAACATATTTTATTTAGGAGTATTTTAGCAAAATATTACGTCAAATACGCAGGATTCCTTCGTCATGTGAAACCCTGCTGCCTGTTCATCTACTGATCAAACCAGACCCTGAATAAACCATCAAACTTATATCTAAGTCTCCCTGTTCATCTATTGGTCAAACCTGTCAAAACCAGACCCCGAATAAACCATCAAACTTACATCTAAATCTGCTTGTTCATCTATTGGTCAAACCTGTCAAAACCAGACCCTGAATAAACCATCAAACTTACATCTAAATCTGCTTGTTCATCTATTGTTCAAACCTGTCAAAACCAGACTCTGAAAAAACCATCAAACTTACATCTAAATCTGCTTGTTCATCTATGAGTGAAACATCTTCAAAACACTTTCCTAAGTACTCCAGGGCTCGGGCGTGGAACAACATTTCCACGGTTACAAATTCCTTCAAGATTTTCTGTAACAGCAACAGCAGCATCATACACATATAGGTATAATGATCAATTTCATATCTCATTTAAATCCCATCTAATTGGGTGAAATTAGCCATTTGAAAGGAAATGATTTTTTGTTTAAAGACATCCAAGCACATTATTCATTTAGCAGATATGGTGTCTAATGTCTTAAAGGCATAGTTCCATGGAATTTAAGGGGCTATGTGGTAAAAATATTGATTATGAATGAAACTTACATGCATTTGTTTTACTAGATCTCGTTTTCGTATCACACAAGACATTTTAACAGAACCATGGTATAGGAAATTCCATGTCGAGTCATTTCACATTTAAGAATTTCAAATTTCAAGATTTGTATTCCTCGTAGGACAAAATAAATTGGTACGAAACATTTTTGCAGCTTCAAAAATATTCAGAAGTTTTAAAATAACGGCTAATGGGGAAATACCCGTCATGTGAATCGAAATATTTTTTTTTCTATTTATTTGTCCATGATCATAATTCATTATTAGTTTTAAAATATTGTAATAAGCGAGATGCAATGTTATGTAAGTAGCTGAATGACGTATTTCAATGGACAAATCAAATGTTTATATTTAAAATTAATTCTTTGTTTGGAAATTAATTACATGTAGGTCAAGGTTTCATGGGACTAAGCGTTTAACGGGAGGGTGCTGAACCCGGGGAGATAATCTTTGTAAATCACACGTGGTCTTTAAAACTGTTCTCCCTCTCATCCTACCATTTCCATCAGATATAAACATCAAAATTAAACAAACCTTTCCAAAATTTCTTAATTCTTAGAAAAGAAATAAATCTCAAATTGTAACCAACTTTTTTTCAAAATGTTGGAAATGCAATTAAGCCCTACACTTTATAAAATACTGATTAAATATCTAAACGACAAGAAATTTCACCTTCATATCTGCCAACTTCTTCTGTTCAAAGTTTTCCATTGCACTTTCAAGTTCTCTACGATGGAGAACGGCATCTTGTTTTGCTCGCTCATACTCAGAATCGGCCTGAATTGTAAACATATAGTTATGCCAGTATTTTAGTACTATCATTGATAACCAAATGCAGGTATGAACTATTACTTAAGACAGTAATCTTTTAAATATTTATCTTACGCATAATTTTTTTTTAGAAATGAAAATGTCTAATCATTATCATTCATTTTAATTCATGTTTTGAAAATATAACCTATAGTCTGTTTACGCTACTTGGAACATGGATTTTTGTCATTTACTTTAGTTTGCGTGAACCTAGGTGAAAAAGGACTAGTTTTAGAAATAGCAAAAACGTCCTATGTTCCAATTTTTTTCATTACTTTGTTAAACAATAATTAAAAATATTCCTCATTACCTCGTATATTAAAATCGGAAAAATTGTACATCATTAATAACACTTCGCAGACAACAGCATTACAAAGAAGGGTAACTGTCCATTTTAACATTTGGAACATCTTAGCCATTTCCGGTAATATTCGTATCTCTTTTATCGTTTTTGCTTTCATAAATATTTTTTTGGCAAATATGGCATTGATATTAAGTTAAAATAAATATATTTATAAAATAATAACTGCTTACCATAAAAATACATTATACAAATAATTACCTAACATCCCCAATCTATATAGATTTGTCCGACATCTGCAAAATGGCAGTTAAATTAACGCCAGCTCGAAATGTAAAAAAACATTGTAGAACCAATGGACAACCTACACAAAAACTATGTTCCAAGTAGTGCAAACAAACTATAAATATGAAAATAGTTATGGTACTGTAACAGTTAGCTCTTGAATAGTTTTCAAAGATACAAGCCATTAATAAATCTCAACATCTTCCTATCTGTACAAAGTATATTAATTATCAAGACAATTAACTTTCAAATATTACCGCCGGATGTAGGGGTGTTAAGTAGATGGTGGCAAGTGCCTTTTAACAATGCCAGAAGCTACCATTGAACCCTCACCGAAGTGGCCAGTCCAAGCCCACAGCAAAAGTTGTTAGAGAATGATGGGTGTGTGGCACAGATGTCCACAAGAGACTAGCACCTGTTGCGGTTGGAGAGACAAGGATTCGGATGTGGAGTTGGACGGCAAGATGTTGACAGATAGGAGTGCTATCAAAAAGGGTGGAAAAGGAAAGGGGGCAATGAGAAAGAAACTAAAAAACTAAACTTTCAAATATTAACGATAAGAAATGTGTTTGCTTGATGATCAAGTGGACCATGCACTTGTCGTCTGCCAACAAATGTCGACCAATGGAATTTAAGAAACTGAAGGACATCTTGAAATCTTCTGGTAAGTTCTTACCCTTGACTGAATTTGGTTAAAGAAATAAACTATTTGTGATGCAAATATTGTTTTAATAAGAATTATTGAAGACTTATGAATGCAAATAGACATTTCCACAGTCTTTTAAATATGACTAAATATGGTCAGGTCAATTAGAGTATTTCCAAGGCCACTTTGATGAACGAAGTACATTTCTATTCATAGCCACTTTTTTTTCTTTCAAATTACTGTTTTTACTTAAGTCAGGAATATTAATGGTATATTCAATGAAATATCACAATACTTTCATTTTTTACTTCTAGCAACTAAATTTTGACAATATTTTAAGTAATTTTAATAAAACCCACAACTTAAGAAAAATTGTAATAAAAATGTAAATTGCCATTTGTAATTATTTTTATTACCCCAGTGGGCACTCATAATGGGTTACATAATTTTTGTTATATTAAGCATTGGTTTAACAAGGCATTTGATTGGATCGCTCTGGCCCTTATGACCAATATGCTTGCCTGTACTAAATATTACATCATTATAATTTTGTAAAAGTGCAAATATAACGTCATCCATAAATGTTAAAGGTTAGCATTTCACTGAACTGCTGCACAATTAGAAAATTTAAAGAAAAGAAGTATTAAAATTGTCTTGGATAATAAATAGAATATCAAACAAGTTACCATTTATTATCAAATTTATGTCCCTCGTGAAATCATTTTCCTTTGTCACTTGTTAAACCTCATGAAAAAGATGTCACTTGCTAAAGCTCGAGACAAAGATGTCACTTGCTAAAGCTTGTGACAAAGATGTCACTTGCTAAAGCTTGTGACAAACATGTCACTTGCTAAAGCTCGTGACAAAGATGTCACTTACTAAAGCTCGTGACAAAGATGTCACTTGCTAAAGCTCGTGACAAAGATGTCACTTGCTAAAGCTCGAGACAAAGATGTCACTTGCTAAAGCTCGAGACAAAGATGTCATTTGCTAAAGATTGTGACAAAGATGTCACTTGCTAAAGCTTGTGACAAAGATGTCACTTGCTAAAGCTCGTGACAAAGATGTCACTTACTAAAGCTTGTGACAAAGAAAAATTATTTCACGTGGGAAGTAAATTTGATAATAAATGGCAACTTGTTTAATAACCTCAATTTCTAATACTTGAAAATTAATGTTTCTCTGACTGATATGAAAGCTTTAATCATTTTGAAAAGGATACAATTAACATTCTATCTCCCTTTGCAGTCATCTTTACAAGTTTCTGTCTTGCTTTATCTTCCTTCACCAATGCTGACATATTGGCCTTGATTTTTGCCTGAAATAAAATATTATTGTGGATATTAAACTAAGGAAGATTTTATTTTGTTAATAACATTTTTTTATAATAAATTCCTTTTTCTTGTGCAGAACTTTTAATTCAATGAATGCAGCTATTAATTTAATTTTAAAATACTGACATACTTTATCATAATTTGGTAATAAAATATTATAATTATGAAACAATTGTAGTCATAGGGAATTTAGCAATACATTTTTAAAGATCTTGTGTGAGAAATTATGCTTGTGAGAAATTATGCTTGTGAGAAATTATGCCCTAAATGCATAGTAAATTAAACCCTGCTATTGCCATCATCACTGGTTAATAAAACTTTTCAAATAATAACAGGGATTTATCCAGGATTTTACACCTATGGCTGAAGGGACTGGAAAAATTAACATGATTTTAGTCATAATTTTATGAATTTATGTAATTCTAATATTCTATTTATTAATCAGTTTCGGAATTTATAGTCCAGAAATTGGGAATTTTCAGTGCAATTTGCCTTTGGGAAAGGGCCAATGTTCAGTACCGTATAAAGCTTGGATAAACCCCTGAATATCCAGACAAATAAATTAAAGATAAGAATAGGTATATATTACTGTGACCCCCCAATAGCTGATGTTTACTTTTGTGCTGGGGGGTCGTTAAATAAATAAATAAATAAGGTATATACCGGTATTACTAAAACTTTTATAACCGGCAGTTCAGTATCATGTGCTAGACATGAATTTACTTTATGAACTATTATTATTTTTCATCATTCTGATCCTTCACAAACCTTCATTTGTTTACAGATGGTACCATAATGAGTGATAGGCTCCAACACTTTAGCTTCAAGCCGATTTGTCTGAAAGAAAAGTAGACATTTTATAAATTTTTCAGCAGATAAAATGAAAATATAAAACATTGAGTAGTTTTAACACAAATGATACTAAAATAATTATTCATATGTAGTAATTATATAAAAGATCCCTTGCTGCTTATCAGAAAGAGTAGCCTATGTGGTGGTAGTGGATTTCCTCTAAATAAATATGGCAGAATGACCATATGATTGACGTCCAATAGCTGATGATAAAATAAAAATTAATGTGCTCTAGAGGCCTCATTACATACATGTCAAACAAACTTTACTTCACTTGACCTTACATGTAAATTGCCATTTCAACCAAGGGTTCATAATTCATAATTCCTCTAAATAAATATGGCAAAATGACCATATAATTGACGTCCAATACCTGATGATAAAATAACAATCAATGTGCTCTAGAGGCGTCATTACATAAAACAAACTTTACTTCCCTTTACTTTAAATTGCAATTCCAACCAAGGGTTCATAATCTGATGTCAGGTTTCGTTTGGAAATGGATTCACATTCAGGTAAAAAAAAATAGAGCAGTATGGATTAAAGGTAGGATAATATAATAACCTCAGCATTTCTGTAGTCCTGGACAGTTGCAAAGTTCTCTGCAAATCTTCTAAGAGCCGCATGGGTTGACATATTTATAGTTTCAGACTCTGCATAGCTCATCAACTGTTTTGACAACAAGTCACCTGTAAAAAACAATATACATGTATATCAAATATCAGAAATCACAGATGAGTGTGCACTTTTATGACTTGCAATTGATGAGAGTCACATCTACAATTTGACTCACCCGTGTAATTATGAGTTGCCCAAATGTTATAGAATCCTAGCATTGAACTTTAAACACCTGTGTCATCGCTATTATTTTTTATCCGTTTATTGTAATACAACCACTATCAAACAAACCAATAGGAGAAAGAGCATCTAGACTTATTTCTGTATGTATAAATATACATGCTAGTAAATGTGATTGGCTGAAGTGTTCCAAATATTTTTTATTATTATAATAGAAATTATTAGAATGGTGGTTTCTATAATTTCCTAGAATACACCTATTGGTTTGGCTGCATATAATTATACACCATAGAACCAGTAGACTGAATTGTTATCAAGCTAACTTTCTGGTCTTTTAACAAACATTAAATTTTGGATGTTCTGACATGGTACTATATGCACAAAATATGAATCATCTGGCAAAAGACTCAAGGTAGATTTTGTTGTTTTACTGGCCTGGGGTGACTGGGCAACTGTAAAAAGCACACATTGTTACAGTCATTGCATGTAATTAGTAATAAGGCCGTATCTTTTAATTTTTTAGAATTACATATTTTGAAATAAAATTTTAAAGACTGAAAATGGCGAATTTTGTGTTAAAAATTTGTAATCTTAAAAAAATCATTAAATATCTGCCCCAAGGTATGTTTGTTAAAAACCAAATAACATTACCTTTATTTCTAAGTCTTGCATTCTTTCTTGTAATGGAACCAAGCGTTTCACAAATTAAACCAAAGTTCTTTTCAACAAATGCAATTCTGTTCTGTGAAAATTTAACCTCTGTCTCCCTGCAATTAACATAAATTTAAAAATTAATTATCAATAAATAAATATACTTTAGAATCTAATTAATGCACAGAACTATAAATTATTCTGTTGGCATGCAGTGATAACTCTCATTGTTCATTCTGTTCTTGACCTAAGCATACTTTATCTTAATAACATGATACATTTAAAACCAAAATGATTACAAACAGGAAAGGGTAACTTGCAAAACAGAGAATTCGAACTTGACATTGTTTTATAGTATTTATAATGATCATAAGGCAGTAATGTCTGGGACCAAAGGCTATGTTAACTGTTTACGTAACTATATGTGTACTGAGGAAATTATTCAGTTTATAAAAATGTGTAGTTATATTTATGTTTTGCATACAAGAACAATTTTTGTATGGTAGTGCACCACACATTTCAGAGATTGCTACAAAAGCAACAAAGTTCTATTTATCCACTGAAACAAGTGAGGTCCATGACCATGTAGTTCTAATACTGCCTTTGGTTAGTCACTACTTGATGCCTCAGTTTTAAAGTAATCATGGAAAATTCTGCAAAGTGCACAATAAATGCTTATAAAAATTATGTATTGACATATAACCGATGTATCATTTTTTTAAATTACTGTATTTTTTTTATTTACTGCTTATGCCTACAGGAAAAATAAAGTCAGCCAATGACAATTTTAAACCTTTATCTTGATATATTAATAATTTAAAAAAAAAATTAATAATAGTTGGGCTATTTAAGCAAGACAATAATAACCAAATATTAAATTGTGCACCACAATATGCAGTTAGTTCATATGATAATATATAGAATAATCAAAATAAAAACAGATGGAATGTTAAAACTTAAATGTCACATGCAGGTCTGTGCAAGTTACCAAGTAGACCATAGTTTACATTGGTTACGAGTGACTACTGAGCTATTAACGCTTGCTTTTGCAACATACATATGTTATTATTGTTAAATTGCATGTTATATCATACTTTCCGCTCATATTTGTTAAACCCTTTTATGTCGAAGCTGTGTATCATTCGTTTTTTGTTTTATTTTTGCGGCAACCAATTTTGTTAAAAAGAAAGAATTGTTATTTAGAGTTATCTACCCTGTTAATTGTTAATACGTATTTCCTCCAAATTTTCTAAACTCCCTAGCAAAATGTAAATAAATAAACTATTTTTATTAATAAAATATTTAAATCCACTTCCACCCCAAACCCGCAAAACCCGAAGCATAATAATAATATAAAAGATAGAAGAAAATGCACATGCTATTGTCTATTTTTGAAGCTTAGTTTTAGGAGCTGTTTTTCAAGAAGTAGTTTCACAAAAAGATGTTTTCTAATATTTAAAACAAAAACCAAACCAAATAATAATAATAAAAAAAATAATAATAAAAAATTGGGCTAGCATTATGCTCTATATATGCCTACATAGTCGTTCTCTTCAATTTCGTGTTCTAAAGTTACTTTTATTTTTAAAATGTCGCTTTTTGTTTTAAAATAATAATATTTTTTTTTAAATATATATAAAATAAGAAAAATAACAATAAAATAAAACAGAGATAAAGAAATGGTAATTTGTTTTACATCTGTTAGTAAAAAACCAAAGTTAGTTTCATCCAAATTACAAATACAGTACCAGCGGAGAGCATCTGAATGGTTGGGGTGGGGGGGGGGGGAGAGAGGGGGCACTGAAAAGTATGTGACCGTAGGACAGCGGCGTTCCTGCGGGAATCCCTTATACTTCGAAAACTCTCCGGATTTCGGCCATTTTATTTTGTCACTGAAAATATTTGTATTCAACAAAAAAAAAATGGTTTTAGTATTTTAAAAAAATAAAAATTGTGCCCTAAAACGGGGGGTTCATGGCCCCCGCCATCTCCCTTGCTTCGCTGTACCTGAAATTACCATCTTGTTCCGCCTATGAAACAATTGTGTTTATACATTTCTGTATATCACTACACATCGGGCGTTATTATATATTTTTTAAAATATTTGCAATTAATAACTGTTGTCACAACTTTAGCTGCGTGTGATTTATCTGTCAGATTTACCTGTATGATGTCAGCGCCCAACAGGTAGATTAAAGATTTATGTAGAGATTGCGTGAGCACATGACTAAGGGTTAAACGCAGGTCACAGTGGGCATCTCAGGTGAACGCAAAGGTTTACAAAGCCACAGGTATAAATCAGCACGACATAGAATTAAAACGCACGCCCGTGTTTACACCTGAAAGCGATGATATCACAATTTCCGGTGACATCACTAGAAACTATAGAAATCTACATACACTGATTTGTCTCTAATCAGTGCAGGCGCGGATGCAGGATTTCTGAAGGGGGGGGGGTCCAAATGTGGATTTCTGAAAATGGGAGAGTGATGAGTGAATAGAAATAGGTGAAAAAACTTTAAAATGTTCACATCCTTCCACTCGTAAAATGGTAAAAAATTTAAAAAAAAACGCTAGTAGAGTGGTGGATCCAGAAAATCAATTGGCGGGCGTGGGGGGGGGGGGGGGAGGGGGGTCGGCCTAAAGAATCGTCGGTTTTTTTAACGTTAACATTCTTTTTTTAAATTAATAATAATAAAAATTTTTTTAAAACGCAGATTTT